>VDFB02012667.1:0-18067 GCA_007258455.2 Sequoia sempervirens
GATCGTGAATCGATGAGTAATGAGGAAAATATTAATATTTAATTATATTGATTAAATATTAATTATTTAATGTTTATAATATAAAGTTATAATTTAAAATTATAACTTAAGTGATTGCCTTGAGGGGTGCGCCCATCATCAGAAGGGGCCAAAAGTGACTATTAAAATATTATAAAATATTTAACGGAGACTATGGAGTAATTGAAAGATTAAAAGTTAAATATTTTATTAAAACCCTATTCTTGAGGAAATCGCACTTTTCAGCTTATTAGTGGATTTGCCTTGGTTTTTGAGCCATTATGAGATTATTGGATTTTGAGAATTGATCAAATTGATCTGAGCATAGACTTTAGGGTTTGAACTCGACTTCCTTGGGGAACGAGCCATCTCCAGCGGAAAGCAATTCAGAGAGTGTGCAATATCACTTGATCTATTGCCAACAGAGGTTTTCTCATTCAGAGGAGATCATAGAGCTTCAGAGGATTCTTCATCTTCAGTGTTATTCAGTTGCTTGCATTCAGAACACCTTCTATTCCTTTAGGCGCATATTTCTTGATATTCTGGAGACTGGAACTTGAGATTGGAGGAGGCCGTACAATATTAAATGCTGTTTCTGACAGGCCGTACCTGCTGTCAGGCCGTACCTGTTCAAAAACACGTGTTCCTTTGTCTTGAATGAAACGCCTTTGAGATCCACTTTATACCTACTTCATTGGAGGCGCCTATCATCTGGAAGTTAGCTGGAAACCCCGTTTTGAGGGAGATCAACATTATTTATTTCAGCCGTACAATTCTGTACCTTCAGTTGCAGCAAATACCAGGTTCTTAAAATATTGCAAATTCATTGTTTTAATTATTGCATGTATCTGGGTATTCCTGTAATCGTTAGAGAAGATCAAATAAAGATACTGGCACTTATATTCTCTCATTTCCAGAGCTATTTAAATTTTTATAGAATTTATTATCATTTTTCCAAGCAAGCCGTACTTTTCATTTATTGTCAAAAAACCCAAAAATTGCAAAAAAATCACAAAACTTCAAAAACCTTCAAAAAACGTCAGAAAATCAGTTAGAGGCAGAGAAAGGGGAAACTAGGGTTTCTACATAAAAGCCAATCTGTAAATTATGAAAAACGAATGCTAAAAGCTTTCTTAAATAGGGTTTGGAGATAAAAAAATGTTTTCGTGCAAAACCCTATTATTTTGGAGCCTATCATGCGAAAATATCTAACTTCATTTGTATCAACACAGAGAATTCCTAAAGAATAGGGCCGCAAAAAGCATGCATATGAGGATGTTTTTGAAAGATTTTCTAAGTGGAGATGACTTGGGCGCCTTCCTTGAAATAAGGCGCCCAACTTCTCCAGAGTTAGATAAATTTTCATTATTTTCAATTTTCACTCGCTTTTGCCTCCATTGAAGACTGCTTCTGACTTTGACGATCCGTCAAATTGGCACTGTTGATTGATAATCTCTGTTTGACCATGACAATCTCATCTTTGACCACTACTGAAGTGATCCCCAACTTTATACCGGCATCCGACGTCATCTGATCGTGATTGTATACCTTGGAAGTTGCTGACGAAGACCAAAATGGAAGAAAACTTGTTGGGATCAAAAAATATGCTAAGTGTTGAACACTTGGGCACCCTCTCCTTGAAATAAGGCGCCCAACATCCATTGCCTTAGCCATTTTTTTGAGATTTTCAACTTTTACTTTGCTCCATTTCGTGTGTAGTTGGTGACCCCTGTTTGGATGTCGTTTCTCACCAGCTGGTGAATGGCAGAGACTAAAAGTCAGTCATTCTAGCAAGCCTGAACAAATTTGAGTTGAATGGTACCTTCTGCCAGCCTCCGTTGCTGCATCTGACTGATTCTGTGAAAGCCAGATGAAATATTCCCCTTAATTTTTTCCCAAAATTTAACACACAAATCAACAACCAATCACTGATTAGCGTTAGCTCCAAATGCAAATCAGCATGGAAAGTAACTCTAACCAAAAATGTTCACCAAGATCCCAATGTGGGCGAGGTGATAGCATATGGTCAGAGGATCATTAGGAATAAACTGAACTGAAATTACAATTCATCTGCTGATGCAGGCATCCACAAGCAGTGGGGATACTCCACTTATTCAGTGGGTAAGATTATTACATTATTAAAGGTGGCAAGCCAGCCATTTAAATCCTCACTTCCACTTATTAACGTGGGGGGAAATACAGTCCACACAACCACTTATTTAGTGGGGGGAAAATTACAATTAAATAAAGATGATTATTTGAACTCAACCACTCAATCGTGGGAGTATGAAATTTAACCCAAACCAAATAGTCAAGTAGTACTACTAGTCAACTTCTACACGAATTAAATAAATGCGAAATAAGAAAGATATGCTTCCAAATCAATCAATGGTTAGAGTAGCACTTCCTCTAACTCTTACAATACAATAATGATCTAAAAATGAAGCTCAAACCAGCATTATATAAAAAACTAACAAGTCTGATAAAAATCTGCAATTTTGGAAATGAATAACCAGCAACTATAAGAATCAATTAAATGCTCATAATTTCAACAAAATACCTCCGAATGACATGAAACGACGTGCAATGAACCTCTGGAGGATAGGCGCCCATGACAAGATGAAGAAACAACCTCAAAAGTCATCCTTTAATTTATGGCACAATTCCCAATGCTCTCCAAATGGTATGGCTCTTGAGAAGGGCGATTTAGAAATATAAAATCAAAGACTTGGAAATTGTCATGTCCCCTCGACATTCTGAGTACGTGATTGGCTTCATCACACTCCACTGTGAGGGCCGATAGACGATAGAGGGTCACTTCTCGAGCTTGGCTATTCGCCTTCAATTGGGCGTAGCTTTGATCAGCACAGGCTTTCGCTTTGGGCTCGATCGTGGAGACTTCTTGCAGAATTGCTATTTTTAGCAGTTCCTGGCAGGCAGCGTGGGACCCCTGCTATTTTTAGCAGTATGGCTTTGGCAGTACTCGGAATCACTTCAGAGTTCGTCAGCTTCAGACGGATCAGTCATCGGATGAGTAACGAGGAAGATATTAATATTTAATTATATTAATTAAATATTAATTATTGATGATTATAATATAAAGTTATAACATTAAATTATAACTTAAGTGATTTCATTAAGGGGTCGCCCATCATCAGGAAAGGGGCCAATTTGGCATTTAAAATTATATTAAAATATTTCGCTGAGGACTATGGAGAATTAAAAGAATTAAAAAGTCAAATATTTATTAAAACCCTATTTTTAAGGAAATCGCACTTTTCAGCCTTATAGTGCATTTGCCTTGGGAATTGGCCATTATGAGATTATTGAATTTGAGAACTGATCAACTTTGATATGAGCAAGAGACTTTAGGGTTTCGAGTTCGAATTCCTTGGGGAACGAGCCATCTCCACTGGAAGCAATTCAGAGGGTGTGAAATAGCACTTGATTTATTGCAGCAAAGGTTTCTTCAGGCAGAGGAAATCACAGAGCTTCAGAGTATATTTGTTTACAGAGTTTCAGAGTAGTTTTGCATTCAGAAGACCTTCAATCATTTAGCCGCACCTATACTTGAGATCTGGAGATTGGTAAAGGGCCGTACTATCATTTATTTCTTGCTGCTGTTCTTTCCTAACCGTACCAGACTGTACCAGGCCGTACCATTGAAGGAAAGGCGTCTTTTCTCAAGGGAAGCAAATCGCCTCTTGTCTTCATCATCTGGCACTTTCCATTTGGGCGCTAACATCCAGAGAGGAACTGCGTGGCTTTTGACAGAGGAGAAAGTGAGACATTAATGCAGCCGTACCATCAGATCTGTACCTTTCAGCTTGCTGGTTTACCAAGTTTTTTTCAATAAAAATCATTATTTTTTATTGCATGTTAGCAGATCCTTGTTGTATTGAGCTCATATGAATAATAGATGAAACGCCTTCATTCTATCTTGTATTCTCTACGCATATTGTCCATCTAGCATTTTTATAGAATTTATCATTAATTTCTAGCAAAATCGTACCATTCATTAATTGCTCAAAACTCAAAAATTGCAAAAAAAAATCAAAAACCTTCAGAAAAACCTAAAAACTCAGTCAGAATCAGTATCAGGGGAAACTAGGGTTTCTATAGAAATAAATTCCAATCTCTTGTGGAAGGGGTCGCCTTGGGTCTAGAAACACTTTGCAAACATACCCAGAATGATGTATAATTTGCTCAAAAAGCTGTTAATAAAAAACACTTTCAGCTGTAGCAATATCAACAACACCAAAACTGAGAATAACTTCAAAATCTTCAACAATTGAAC
The DNA here is from genome assembly GCA_007258455.2 of Sequoia sempervirens. Taxonomy (NCBI): domain Eukaryota; kingdom Viridiplantae; phylum Streptophyta; class Pinopsida; order Cupressales; family Cupressaceae; genus Sequoia; species Sequoia sempervirens. Next base: position 4,316 of record VDFB02012667.1, read on the forward strand.
TCGATCTACTAGTCTGAATGAGAAGCAGCAATAAAAACCAATTAGGTGTTGTCTCTCAAACACGAAATTGATTGGAATCTAGGAGGTAAGCATCCCTCGAAGAAATAATCACAATGTCATTTCGATAGCATAACTTTAGCAATTAACAATGGATGATAAATGCTGGAGCAAACTATCTCTTTTATAGAATTGAAAGTGACTTTTCAAATTCCATAACTCCTCCAAGAAAGGGACGCCAAAAGCTCCTTTTTGAAATATTTTACTTTTCAAAATATTTAATTCTCCCTTAATATGGCGTCCAAAACCCAAGGCATATTAAAACAATATAAAATATCAATTATTCCCTCCATGAGGCGTCCACCCTTCATGAACACCTTTTAAAACAACTTCAAGTTATCATATTAGGCCAAGGGGGGGAACAACTTAAAATTAGAACATTAATAACTTGAAATAACTCATTTCTCCCTTTTACACCTCAATAGCCAAATTCAACAATATTCAACTGCTCCAACTGAAATGGAAAACTTACTGAAGAGCTGCCAACTGGACCACTGCCAAAATTAGAACTTACTAAAAATAGTAAATTCAGAGAAATGCCAAAAAGCCTCCAAAGAAGGAAACCCTGATTTTACCTCAGACAAGCCTATGGATTTCTGGAAATAGGCTAAAACGAAATGAAGAGCTAATGGCCAAAATGGGGACATTACACCAGAACAAGGCTTACGGAAGCGTTTTGACAAATGTTTTGAATGAACAAAAAATATTCTAAGTGTTGACAGTAAAGGCACCCTCCTTGAAAAAGGTGCCCAAACCTTCCAGACTTAGACAAATTTTTTAATTTTCAACTTTTCCTTTGACTTTCTCCATTTTCCATGTTTTCGCCTCCGTTTGATTTGCATTTCTTGTTGTCTGATAGATCCTGTGTGCTGGATGATGGATTCATTGAAGAGCCTGAACATATTTGAGATGATTTCCAACTTTTCCCAACCCTAAAATTGCTTTTGACTGCATTTGATTGGATTTAAACTGGGCTGAAGAGTCAAATTGCATGTTTTCTGAAAAACGACAAAAAATTCTAAGGCATGAGATCTTGGGCCTCTCCTTGAAATAATGCGCTCAACTTCTATAGAGTTAGATTATTTTTTCAAGATTTTCAAATTTCCTCGTCAGCCTTCACCACCTTCGTTGACTGCGTTGATCACCTTTGCTGACGTGTTGACTATGTTTATTGTTGTGCGTGCATGATCTGGAAAATTGAAAAATTGGCTAAGGCATTGACTGCTAGGCGCCCTCCTTGAACTAAGGCACCTAACTTCTCCAAACTTAGGATATTTTTTACAGATTTCGCTATTTTTAGATTCGCTTCATCCGTTGACTGTTTCTCGAGCATCTTTCGCTATTGATCGATCTGTGCAGCATTTGAGACTTTGAATCTGACACCTGGCAGCTGGCCATCCTCCATTGATGACCTCAAAGGTCCTGATTTATCTTCTGAAAAAGAAAAATAGACCCACCAGAGAAAAACTGACTTTTTGACCAGACTAGCCTGATTGGGACGTATTTTCAACCGATCAAAATTATTTTGAGCCCTCCATGCAAAGATTCTATTTTTAGACATTTTCTAAAAATATAATTTCTATTTTTAGAAAATTTTACTAGCATCTGTTTGACAACAAACCTAGAAAACCCTAAATCATGTCTATTTTTAGAAATTTCTAAAAATATATATATTTTTTTGTTTTTTATTATTATGAATTTTGACTTTTGATGACCATTTCTAGAAAAATGCCTTAATGAAGCAAAAATTCTAATTTTGGGCATTACAATCATGAAGCTTCTAACAGTTTAGGCTCAAAGCAGCACCTTGAAAGGCCATGTAGGTTGAACTGCAGGTCTCAAGACCTGAGTAGTTCCCTAATCCTCAAGAAATTGTAATTATGTAATGGGCAACCCCGATCTGAGATTTGACTTGTGATTTTCTTGCGATTTTCTCAGTTTGATAGATGTTCCATTTTATCAAATGTATCTCATTGCAAAGCATAAATTGACATAGATTTTCAAGTAAAATAGAAACACTAAACTGTTAATCAGATTATGAACTTAATTTCCTTATATATTGATTGATTACAACTCTTAATAAGAAGAGGACGGCTTTAGCCTTATACAAAAATAAACTGAGCAATGATAATGGCCAGATAATAAGTATAAATATGCTCTGAAATGTATTGCAGCCAATAGAGTTTACTGAGAAACCAAACTGACTGAAATTCAGGACTGAAATATCACAGACAACAGATTACACCTTTCCTGAGTGTTACTTGATACAATGTTGAAGATAAAAAATATAAAAATATCTTATCTTGAGCAGCAGTGCTATAATAAGCCCTATGGCCTTTCCTAAGAACAAAAAGATAGGTGTTCTGTTGTGACCTTTTCACACATCACCCCATTCAAAATGGGGACCCCCTAATTTTTGCTCCATTCGGGTCTTTTGGCTTTTGTTTTGTGGCTGTCTCTCTTTGTTCCATCTGTCTTTCCGGGGATGTGCCCGTCTTTGGGCTTAGGTTGAAATTTTGGCTAAGTCTTAGATTAGGGTTTTTATTCTTCGGGCCAATTTGAGGTCAAATTGAGTGAGCGAATTGAAGTCTGAGCCTGACATTGCAATCAGGAAGGTTCCCATTAAATTTTCGCTGAATTCTGAGAACTTACTATTTTTAGTAAGTACTCAATTTGGGACCTGTTCCTCAGGAGTTTTGAAATTTTGACTGCTACACCATGTTTAGAACACTTTGAGCGACTTGCCTGCAAAATTTGAGTAAATTCAGACAACTTTCTATTTTTAGTAGTTCTGGCTTCGGGAGTAAATTTTAGGGTTTGCATGTATGATTTTTCAATGTATGTCAGGATATTCTTTATGGGTTTTTTTGAGAGCTTCGCGATTGTATGACGTGCAAGTGAAGTTGATGACTTACTATTTTTTGCAGGTACCCGCATGTAGACCAATTTTCTGGGTTTTTTGAGATCTCCCGGGTAGTATGACATGCAAACACATCTAGTAGTCGATTGATCACTTTTTCAGGCACTTACTATTTTTAGCAGGTTCACTCCAGCAGCCTCCAAAGCTTTAGTTTCACGACCGAGCAGTCCAGAACGGAAACAGAGTCAAACGGAGGTCATTCGAAGCACATGCAAGCCAAATTAGGGTTTCCAACTTTGGTACTCAAAATGAGGGGTAAAACTCGGGAAAACTGAAAAACTGATGTATCCCATCACGATCATCATCTTTCAAGCAGTCTACTGGTAAAATTTGAGTGCAATCCGAGTAATTACTATTTGTAGTAAGTCACCTCCAGAATAGGGCTAAAAATAGCAGGTCAGCATAGATGGCAGGTGTGAACAGGATAGTCAGGTCATGAGGGCTAGGGTGAGCGAAAATCAGGCCTTGAGAAAGTTGGAAATTCATGGAAATCATAAGGGCTTCAAAATTTTCTAAAAATACTGAACGAGGGCGAGCAGGCTAAAAATTGGCTAAGTGTTCAGATATGTCCAAGGCAAGAAAAATGGAGCAACAAAGTCTTGAATGCTCCCTAGGCATCATGGAGAACTTGAAAATCTTCTAAGGCGTTGAAAATTACTTGGTACCCCTCAAAATGCGCCCAGTAGAGCTCAAGGCATTTGAAGAAAATTCTAAGTAATGAAAACTGAAAGCTCCCCCTCTTGAATGCGCCCTTGGCAGGAGTGAAGACAAGAATTTTTTTTAAGTCAAAATCAAAATGGAACCTCCACCCATGAAATGCGCCCACCTAGATGAGTAAGGAGGCATCAAAAAAATCTTTTAAGTCAAAATCGAAATGGAGCCTCCACCCATAAAATGCGCCCAAGGAAGAGGGTGGCATCAAAGAATTTCTTAGGCATTGAAAATGGAAGCTTGACCCCTCATATGCGCCCAGAACATGAAGAAGAAATTTCCAAGGCAAGAAACTTTCTAAGTGATGAAAAATTGTAGGAGCCCCCTTAAAATGCGCCCACAATACAAAGTTGGATACCTTAAATGCACCCTAGGAGTATGTAGAAACCCCTATTCTCATTGTTTCTGAAACTGCTTGTTTTTTGCTTGTTTTTGAGTGTTTTGATTTTTTTGTGATTTTTTTGCATAAACAGATGAAATGCGATTTTGAAAGAAATTGCTTGTAAAAATTAAATAAAAGATTACAAGTCTAGAAATGATGGAATTTACTCGATTTATTGATGCTAGAATGTTTAATGATCTTCGAGACTGAATACAACTAAGATCTGATAACATGCAAATTAAACAGCACCAACATTTTGGTTGAAAACTTGATTATTGCAGCCGCCTGTGATGCTAATGAAAAGGTACGGCCATCATAGATATCAACTTCTCCCTCCGCCAGATGTTTGCAAATGAAGCCAGAGGAATATGCGCCCCTGTTGGTGAAGATAGAATGCCAAAAAGAGAGGCGTTTGACCTTATGTGAAAAGTACGGCCTGTACTTGAAGGTACGGCCCAACAACTGAAAGGTACGGCTCATCAGCAGCAAAAAAGAAATCTGTACGGCCTTTGAAAAGATGCTAGATGTGAAGCAAACTTAGCCACCCAAGAATATCTCTCTGTCTGATGACTTCTGGATTCAAACTTTGAAGATGTAATCTTTGAATAAGCTCTGTGATAACTCCTGAATGAAGCTACCTCTTTGATAAGCAATAAATCAGCTGATATTTCACAGCCTCTGAACTGCAGACACTGAAGATGGCTCGTTCTGCAATGCAAGAAGACAACTGAAACCCTTGGCTCTGTTCTCTGAAGGAAGAATTGATCAAAGTCGATTTTCATAACATAATACTCTTTCTTCACAAGTGAAATCCTTATATTCTTCAAGAGGGTTGATTTCCTCAGCAAAAAGCATCATTAAAATAAATTTGAAATTTCACTTTTAATTATTCCATAGTTGGATGCCTCTTTTTAATTAAAATGATTAATCAAAAATGGCCCCTTGTTCATGATGGTCGACCCCTTTAAATAATCACTTAAGTTATAATATAAGCTTCAAAATAATTAATATTTATTTTGACGAATAAATATTAATATCTTTCTCAAAATATGTCCGATTAACGAACCGTTTGAAGCCGGAGGATAAGTGATTGAATCTGCATATGACCAGACCATACTACTAAAAATAGCAGGGGTGCTCCGCTGGGTGACTCCACTTACTAAAAATAGTAAGTCAAGCAAATGATGTCCAAACAACTCCGAACGAAAGCCAAGCTAAATGATTATGCCAATTGAAGCCAAGCCAAGCCTCAACCAGACCCTCTATCCACCCTATCAGCCTACGAGGGTCACATAATAGGCTAATCACAAGAACTGAGAGATGTCAATTGGAAGGGGACATTACAGGTGAGGAATTTGTTTAAGGCACGAACTTGAAGCTCAAAGGGAAAAATGTGCCCAAGATGAGTAAGTGGCAAGGAATTTTGCTAAGTCATGAAAATTAAATGGCATCATGTAATGCCCCCGTTTTAGCTAACGTTGTTTGTTGAGGAGTGAGCCTATTAAGTTGACCCTCGTAGGCTGACAGTTTTGATTAGAGGGTTGCCCATGGCAGTTATCCAGAGTTTCGAGACATCACTCCATCAGATGATTCAAGTTTGGGCCTTTGCAGAGACTTACAAAATGATATTTAGACACTTACTATTTATAGTAAGTCAGGTGGACAGGGGTTACTATTTCTGGCAGGACACCTGGTTCAGTTGGTCATCTCAATTTCGACTCAGTTTGACAGTTTGATGAGCAAATGGTGAATATGGGAGCATTTAATAATAATTAAATAATTATTATTATGACTTTATATTATAAAGTCACTTTAAGTGAAATATTAAAATATTAATTAATGGCGAATTATAAAGTATTTAATACTTTATAATAGTGGAGTAATATTAATATTAAATGAGTATTTATTACTCATTAAAAAAGGATGCCATTTATTAATGAAATTACCTAAGTTTCAAAAGAGGCGAATTTTATATTATTAAATGCATTTAAATTGTTTTTTGAAGGGGGTCGAATTTTTGAGAGAACTATTTATTTCTCAAAGACAGAATAGAACTCATTATGATATGATTATTCAAATTTTGTCTTTTCTCTCTGAGAACATTCGGAGTTGGAGAAACAAGGGTTTTTGCAAATCATTGGATTTTGGAGAACGTTCCCTCTTCAGAATCAGACATACTGAAGCTGTGAAATACCAGTTGAAGATTGTCAGTTGAGTGGCTTCATTCAGAAGTTATTACAAAGTTTATTGGTGAAGATTTAGGTTGGGGTTTGGATCGATTTTCTTTTAGAAGGAAATCTCTTTTAGTGGCCAGTCATTATTCAACATCTGACACACATTCCAAGTTTGTACGGTTGCATTAATTGCTGTTGCTGCCGTACCATTGAGCTGCAAGGCCATACCTTTCTTGCAAGACAAAATGCCTTGCCTTTTTGGTCGCCATTCCTCCCAATGCTTGCGCCTTGGTCTCTGGAGGCTACCGCGTCTATCTTACAGAGGGAGATTGTCTTATTTCAGCTGGCCGTACCATCTATTGACTTCATACAGGCGGCTGCAAGCTTATTCAGGTTTCTTGAATAAAAAATAGCTTGCCTTTTTATTTACATGTTATTATTTCAGCTATGTAATCATTCTTCTGATACAATAAAATCATTTGCTATTAGTTTAGAAGTTGATTTACTCTAGATTCGCATTCTTGAATTTATTACATATTATAGAATTGTTTTTTGCAAAAATCGCACAAGCCTTTATATTGCAAAAATCACAAAAATACCAAAACATTCAAAACCCAACAAAACGAAAAACATATTTCATCATTTGGCATCAGTTCGGGGTTGAGAGACACCAGGTCCTTACACATCACCACCTCTAGAATGCGCCCATCATGGAGAGGATGGAGGAGAATTTTCTAACGCATAGAAAATGGCATGACCCCCATCAAAATGCGCCCAAGGCATGCAAAAGCTAAAAAGTTTCTAAGTAACAAAAGTTGCTTTAGACCCCCTCAAATGCGCCCTCAAAGTTGAAGTACCAGCTAGTAAATGCGCCCTCAAAGTGGAAGTACCAGCTAGTAAATGCGCCCTTAGTAGAAGTTGTTTGAAATAATTTTTCTAAGGAAGGTAATGAAGCAAGAGCCTTCTAAATGCGCCCCTAAGTGAAACACCAAGCACACAAGGTGGAAATACACTTAGCACTCAAGTATCTCAAATGCACCTAAGGAATAAGGCACAAGATGAAATTTGTCCAAGGCATTGAAATATGAAGCACAAATGTTAAACGCACCCATGATGAAAAGTTATGAAGAAGGCAATGTTTGGTAGAGAGAAATGATGAACTCTATCAGATCCAGAGATCAATCAGACCTTGGAAATCAAAACATGGAAATTAGGTAAGTGAAGTGGATTTATACTATAGGTGTTTTGATGCTTTTCTTTTTGTTTGGAGGGTGAACATCGGGGCCAAAGCATGATGACTTGGGGTGATGGAGCAAATACTCCAGGACAACATCACAACCTTGGAAGAGGATAAAGTTACATGTTTCAAACTCCTCCATGATGTCTCATTTGCACCTAAACCATGAAGGGAGATGTTGGAAGAAATGGCTAAGTGTTGAAATTTCTCCTCGAAGACCCAATATGCACCCGACTCGAGGAGGCAGGTGGCAAGGAAGAAATGATTGAGTCCAAGACAAGAGAATCCTTCAAGATCAGGATGGAGGAAAAGATGAGGGCCCGGGCGTTAGAGAATGACAACAGGATGGATTGAAGGACAAAGTAGAGGAATTCTTCTCAAGTGTGAAGTCCTTCCCCGACATTTGCCCAGAGAGTGTTTTTTGACATACTTCGCCCAACCTAAAATACAATGGCATCAAGGAGGAAAATCATTATCAAGCAGGAGAAAGAAGTTGCAGTCTTGGAGTTTCAGATTGAGAACGTGCCTGCCATGCCGGTTGAAGCTATGTTGGCCAGATTCATAGAGTTTGCAGTCAAGGAGAAGAACAGTGGGAACGCGTCTTTGGACGAGAATCTTCTGGAATATGGTGGGAATTAATTGCTTATAGTGGTCAAAGGGAGAGAGTGGAGAATCCTTTGCTCATTTATTACCCCACTCCTCTTTGTGGTGGTTTTTAGGGAAGAATCTTGATCAGGGCATATGTGGCCTAATCTGAGCCCTTCATTGTAATTGAATCTGAGCCATCTATTGGATTTGGCCATCTATAAAAGGGGCATCTCCCCTCATTTGTAGATTATTAGAGTTAGATCATAGAGTTGAGAGATAGAGCATAGAGAGGCAAATAGCTAAGATTGAAGAGGAAGGAAAGTTTTCAATTTGAATGCTTTGTAAGAAGTTGTTGTGAACACTCTCATAATAAAAAGAGTTATCATTGCTTGTGGTTCCATCTTTTGTTGTGAGTAGCTAGCGAGGCTTCTTCGTCCTTCCAATTCGCATAAAATCTTAAAGTAAAACTTAGAGTAAAATAGATTTCATTTCATGCAAGTAGATGGTAGTTGTGGACTTCGTTTATTCATACCACTAGCGGGCTCATTGACCGTGGGTTCGCCTTGCATGGTCAACTAGAATATTGTGGACTTAACTTCAATTACAACTTATATGTTGGTATGCGTCATTGTGATGGTATCTGCATGTTGAATCGTGATCTGAACATCTCTAGTTACCTCCTTTGAAGATTGCACCGGTTCTGTGGATTTTGTCCGAAGTGAGGCGAAGTAGCGCTTGGTTGAAGATTGCAAGAATTGATCTCCATGTCCCGCGCTTAGGATAGACCATAGCTTTTCTAATCCCTGCAGCCATTCAAATTCCGTGCTTTTTCTGGTCAATTTAGGAAATTTGTGCTTCATTGGAAAATCCTTCGAAGTCTTGTGAAAATCCCTTTCCCTTCGATCTTCAGTTGAACAATTACGTAAGTCCCCCTTGAGATACCGACAAATCACATCATGCCAACTGAGACTATCCACTGCATGAAGGAACCTTGGAGTTGAATGCATGATCTTTCTAGCAATCTTAGCATCAAGAGAGGATAGAGTAACCGTTGGGAAACTTTATTTTGTATTGGTGCGGTCATAAAACACCCGTCAATATGTTCGTTTTGAATTTTTTTGGTACTGCATATTGAAAACCAAAGAGCTCGCCCTTCTAAGTCAAAGAAAGTTTCATCCTTATAGGTTGTTCCATTTTGAGTTGCCTTGAAAGGGACATTAAAATGCTAACAGTAGCAATGTGTAGCTAAAACTAATCAATTTAGAAATTCTAATAAAATGAATGTGATTGAAACTGAATTATTGAAATTCTTGCTATATTGTTGAAAGAAAACTTCATCTTCTATTGGCATATTAATTTCCTTTTATTTATATCATAGTATACAGATGCTTTTTCCATATTTTGACAACATAAATAACTGTTTAGTTTCAACTTTTATAATTTGAATTATTTTAGTTATAATATAAGATTATCTGTTTTATAACACAAAACCCTTCTAGTATTGATATTTGAAAATATTTACAAAGGACATAGAAACCAGATTAACATCACATGTGCGCTGAATTGTTCATCAAATTATGTTTATAATAGAACATAATTGAAATGTCAAAATCAATTTAATTTGTAAGCATTTGTGAATAGAAGGAATTGCCAAGATATATTAGTCCACAACAAACTTTACTTTTAATAATAGCATTTTTTTTGCTTTCAAGCATATTAATTTGGTTTATTTAATACCTTTTTTGAAATTCAGGTTCCTTTCATGCTCTCAAAATTAGTTGCTCAAGGAGTTGGCGTTTCAGTTCCTGCAAGGCAGTTGTTTGAGAGCTTGATTATGACCCTCTTGCTGCCTTTACTTCTAGGCAAGGTGTGAATTTTCCCTTCCATCTTCCTTAAAATCACTTGGAAAATATCAGAAGGCATTTTGTATGCCCATTAAAAAATTGTAGTTACTTTTAAGATCCTTAAATAAACTTTTACTTATACTTAACTTATTTATTCATGTAACAGTTTTATTGATATTCAAAATATTGGTGTTATGAATTTTGTTGCAATGACCTCCAACATGTTCACATGTATCGATAGATAACTTGGTTTGGTAATAGTTGAATGCAATTATTTCTGGGAATGATATTGTCTATTTGAATGGTCCTAACAACTTTGGGAATATTCACCCCTGGGCATATTAAACTTGATTTAAAATTGGCATATATATGGTGTTTGTTTTACACAATTGTAAGTGAGGTAGAACTAGCTAGAACTCCATTGAGGTGAAATGATTGTGCTGCTTAGATGTTGATGGCTTAGGGATATTTTTCGAAAAACCCACCTACATCTTTTGTGAGGAAAAATATACTATGAGCAACCCAATATTAGAAGGCCTGATCATAGTTTTGAAACTTGGTGAGTTCTTGCTGGAATTGCTAGTTTTCTTGCCTAGTAACTTGTGGGCTGCGTTAGTGGAAGGATGAGACTCACCGAGTTTACAGCACAAACTTGGCGAGTTTTTGCAAAGACTAGCCTAATTAAGGAAAAGTGTCATGTGTTTGTAAAAATGTGCCTAACTTAATATTTATTTATTTTCATGTTCAACATTAGATGCTTAATGGTGTGTGTTGATTGTTGAGTGATTGAACGGATTTTTTGATGGTTGGTTATAAACAATTAAATTATAAAAATGGCATGTGCCATGAAGGTCCCCATGTGGCCTCAAATGCTTGAATTTGGGCCTAGTGGTGGGAGCTCACCCCCTCAACCTGGCCCCTTGACCTTATTTTGAATGGGCTCTCAACTAGAGGTAACTCATGAGACTCAAGATGTAAATTAGGTACACAAATAGAATTTTCTGAATCATACCTCTTCTCTTGTTCACGCACATCTTGTAATGAGCCAGACCAATTTTTTTTTTGTTTTTCCAATTACAATTACAATCAACATGCACCCGTTAAGGTTAGCTCTAAAACCAAAATGATGCGGAAGTAACTCTAACCAAGGATGTACACCAGGATCTCGATGTTGGGCAAGGTGTGAGCATATGGTCAAAGGATCTGATGCAAATGCAGAACTGAAGGGGAACTCTAACCAAGAATGCGTCTAGGGCAGACGAGCATATGGTCAGAGGATCTTATGCAAGATGAGCTGTAGTAACTCTAACCAAGATGGCGTTGAGAGATGGCGAGCATATGGTCAGAGGGTCCCTAAAACTACTAACTGAAAGTAAATATGCGGCAGGCCAGCCTCTTCCACTTATTTAGCGGGAAGTACAATAAGGTAAGTGAAAGAGAGATAGGAGAATTGCTGATAGTACTACTAATCAGCTTACAATATGATAAAATTCTTGCCAAAACCCATTTGTGAAGTCCTCCAATGCAGCAATTCTAAATATGATTTCCTCAATGCTTAACAAGACTCTCTAGACTTAAACTCCTCACAAATCTGCATTTATCTAAGACTGATATGACAGACCAGCAATTGAAATGAAGTAACCAGCATCACTAGAACTCACTAAAATACTCACAACTCACTCAATACTTGCCAGAATGACATGAGACTTGAAGCAAACGAATGCTAGGATGATGACAATGAAGACTAGATGTAATGTCCCCTTCTCAGATGTGGTCGTTTCTGTTGAATGTTGGCCTATTCCGGACCCGTAGGCTACGCGGATGGTGAAATTAGGGTTTCCTAATTTTGAGGAGGTTGTTGCTTGAAGTTTGGAATTCTGATTGCGGATTCTCTTTGGGTTTTCAGAGAGCTTCGCAGTGGTATGTTCAGTTTGGCATTCCGAGCAACTTCACGAATTTACTATTTTTAGTAAATTCTATTTTTAGCAGTGGACAGGTTGGGTTCAGTTCAGTTGGTCTTCTTCTTCAGTTGGTTCAACTGGCACTTCAGTTTTTGGCCTTGGGCGCATATTTCTTGGAGAGAAGTATTTTCATTATAATATTATATTTTAATATTATATCCCCCTTTGCCTAGCAGTACAACTTTAAGTTGTTTTTAAAAGGGGACTTAAAGGGTCAAGGCGCCATGGTGAGATAAATTATATTTTAAAAGTCAAATATTGAGCTTAATGAAAAGGACGCCTACTTGAGGGATTGACTTTTATTTAAAAGTGAAATATTTCATTAAGGAAAAGGGACGCCTTCTTTTGGAGGGAAATGCTGAATTCAAAATCAGGGTTTTGGGCGCCCTTCTTGAAGCTTCTAGATGGTTCTCTCATGTCTATATAATCATGCCTCAACTCTTCATTTGGGATCTTTTGTCTACTACATCGTTATGCTGCTGAATTGTCTTCAAGCACTCGCTTCGAGGAAAGCACACCTCCTAGCATTGGCTCATCTTCTTGCTTGAAAGATAGCAACTAGTTGAGAGGTTAGCTTGTAATAGGTTTGATTTGCATTTTCAGTTATGTATTTGCATTTTGGAGTTCTAGTTTACTTTTTCTGTCATATTTCTGGAGTTGCTGAATGTCATTGAGGAATGTAAGATTTGCTTATAACTCGTAAAATAAAAATGCTATTGTTCTGGGTACTGAATCTATCAATTTGTCTATGAGGGGCGACCATTCTAGCTCAATTGCAGATTTTATTGAAGTGTCTTTGATTTTACAGAGTAAAATCAACCTTGCAGCTGGGCCGTACCATTTGTGAGTTGCATTGAATTCCGTGCAAATTAAATATGAGTCATTTGGGTTGGTTTCTCAGTTACTTTTGGGGCGCCATCATCTTAGGGGTTGAATGCTTTTAGTTTCATGTAATTCGGGTGTGTTGGTGTTTAAATTCTCACCTCTGGAATGCGAATTTGAAAACGGACAGCTATGCACAGATAAACTACTCTTCAAATTAGGAGGGGAAGCTCCCTCTTGCTAATGGTGTTTGAAAGAAAGTAAACTAAAACTAAGTTGCCTATCTTTTTGATCAGCTTAGAGCACAAGGTTTTTTAAACACAAACGCCACAGCTGAGATTTTTTGATAAGAAGTTCAACTACGACTAACTTAAACTAAAGACGTTCCTAACCTCTCAAGTAATAGCAGAGCAAGACAAGTTATAAATTAACAAGGTAGATTTTCTGACAAAAATACTTCAATAATCTCTCTTTCAACGAACACCTACACACTTCACTGCAAGCTTAAATAAAGATCATAAAAGTAGAACATAGATAACGGAAATCTGAGATTTTGGACCAAGGCAAAAGAGGCTCATGATTTTATTACTCAAATCTCTGAAACAAAGCTCACTTCTAACATGCCTTGAACAAGAAATTGCAGCTAAAGAGGCTTGCAAACTTATTCTTAACACAATAGAAAACAACAATCACACTAACTCCTTGTTGGCTAAAGAGTCTCAACAATTTGCTTATCACAACACAAATGAACAATGCTTGAGCAACAAATAGAAGGAACAATAGGCTCAGCGTTTTGTTCTCACTAGCACGGTTAAAAAAAACTAAATGAGCAAAGACTCTTATTTATAGAGAAGCAGAGGAGTAGGGAACCCTAAAATCTCCTTGCTTTCACAATCTAGGGCTTGCTCAGCAAGCAAGCTTTATTACTAAATCTAGAAAGATAAAACCCTAGAAGCCGAGAAAAAAGCGGGAAGCGTAATAGCCATTTATCTTCTTTCTATCCTCAAAGAATGGATAAGGATTATTCCAAGAATAGAAGCGAGGAAAAGAAACTTC
>VDFB02012668.1:0-62346 GCA_007258455.2 Sequoia sempervirens
TATTATTTTCACTCTTTCATTTCAGCAACGTGAGCGATGAAGTCCACACTTCGAAACCCGCAGTGGCTTGAAGCAAAATATGATTTTCACCCAACAAGACCTTAGGGACCCTACGTAACCCGATTCTTAAGATGTATGAAAGATATAAGATCTCGGAAATACTTCAGGTTCAAGTCAGACCAACGACCCATTCTCTTTAAATTAGACATTCAGATTGCTTGACACCAACAAAAGATCTTTGACCATTAATTCAAGACACATGACTAAAGTCCATCAATAAAACACTTAGAACAATCCCAGATAATAAAGAATTATTGCATAGGAAGGACACCTCCCCAACTAGAAAATAGAAAACCCAAGCTAGAGAAGCAAAATAATCAAACCAAAATCCAAAGCAAACTAAACTAGCCAAAACAGAAGCAAGGAAAAGCCATCTAAACTAAAGCAATCTATCCTAAAGAAAACAAAATAGAAAAAAGTAAAAGAAAAGCAGACCAAGCTGCATTTATTCAGATCAACACTATGTACAAAGAGACTCAAAGTGGCTCATGATCAGATAGGATGAACTGAGACTCATCCCCATATGATTAATCAATGCATGGACAAGCAATAAAGTGAAGGTAACAGTCCTCAGAAATGCAAACTTGTCTTTATATTCAGAAAAATGAATCTCCATATTGCAGCATGCAAACTCAACCCCATAGCTAGGAATAATTAATAGTTGAGGCAACTCATCAGGACCATGCTTGACCCATAAGCAAGTTGTCTTTCCTAAATCTCCATAATCAAATTGACAAGATTCTGAATTTCCAGCAAAGAAAGAAACAACCTGATTTTGCATTTCTGCAGACTGAATGTTGTGTTCATCATCCTGCACTTGTGAAGAGTTGATCATAGTGTCATAAGGGGGTCTCCATTGATGGTGCAATATTCCACTTGCATTTGAAACAGGCAAAATAGAATTAGAGGAATCATTACATGATGCAGAGTGAAATTCATATCGAAGACTTTCAGAACTATGAACATGGAACTTTTCACCTGTTTGAGTATTTCCATGAGGGATCAACAATGAAAACACAAAGGCATTATCTTGTACAACAATTTCCTCAGCAGGATGCTCATCCGGAGGTATCACAGATTGATCTTCCAGCACATTCTCACCTGGAGAAGTTGGAGCATGTTCACCAATACTGACTGCAACATTTCTGTTTTCAACATCATTCATATTTTCCTGCACATTAGTATGAACCACATTAGCTACCCCATCAATAGTGCATAGAATCTGTGAGTTTTCATTGTGCAGTTCATCAATAAGCTGAGGAAAAACAGAATTTGATAAATGAGAAGACTCCCTGAATTCATCTTCTGTTGGCACTAGCTCGGATTCTTGATCACAATCATCAGGAACGTTGATCACTTCACTGAGTGTCTCCTCAGGTTCTTCAAGACGTTCATCAGCAACTGGTTTGCATTCCTCAATTAGAGACTTGTCTGATGCATCCGTCTGTGTATCATTTGCATGTAAGAGTAGCTGTACTTGTTCCTTCACCTCCTTTATGACTGTCTGGCACTGGAAACAAGTGAATTCTGAATGCTCTTCCTCATGTATCCTGCACCAAGCTGGTAATAACAGTTCCTCTAGGTAGACTCCAAAACCTAGGCTTGACCAATCTCTTATAATTTTGGCAACAAACTCTTTGTATCTGGTCTGTATCAAGTCCTTATCTTGGAAAGGAACCTCTTTATCAGCTCCCACTATATTTTCAGGAACTTGACCAGCCTCCACAAGAACATCCTCCTTGATCTCTGTAGGTGATTCTTCACTCAAACATTCCTCTGTTATCTCTGATGCCTCAGATTCATCTTCATGACACCCAGTTCCTTCCAAAGTCACGTCAATATCAGTTGCAATGCCATCCCTAGATTCAGAAGTAGTTTGCCTCTCTATAGTGCATTCCTTGTTTAACTCACCTTTCCACTCTAGGTATTCTCCGACTTTAAAGATAATGTCCCCACACGAACGACAGGTGAACTCTGAATGGGCTGCATCATGGACTCTGCACCATTTTGATGAAAGGAAATCCTGCAAGCACTTACCACTAGCAAATTGACCCTCAACTATCTGTGTAAATGCCTCAACTGCAACATCAATAAACCCTAGATCTGAGGTGGCTAATGGTTCAGACAGATTTTGCATGAAAAGGCTCCTTTGCAAGACCATCTCAATATTGTCTAGAAAGGCCAAGCATTCAAACTCATTGTGTCTACAGGTATTATGAAGCCTACACTTGTCTGAAAATGCACAATGATGTAAACCCTTGCCATTCCATTGATTTATCCTCCTATTCAATGACTTACAAATTTGAAAAAAGTCGATCTGAAGACTGTTTCCATTATGGAAAACATAACGCTGCTTTTCCATCTTGACTCAGAACTTGAATTTTCAAATTTTGAGATCTGCCATATCTCATATTTTCAACACAGAGGCTCATTCAATCTTCCAGCAATGTCACCTTGTTCCGCCCTCCTTCTAGCGCCAATCTGTTGATGGTGTTTTCTGCACAGCAACAACTCAGACAGAAAATGATATTCTATCTCTCTTGAAAGATAATCTTCAACAATGAATTGCTGAAAATCATCCCAAGGTCTCTCGGGTGTCAGGTCATGACAATGCATAAACAACTCAGATAATATGTGAAAATGCTGGTAATCACAAGGGGCCTTACAAATGAACAATCCTGGAAGTGAATTTTCACCAGATGCAACAATATGTTGATGCTTTCAATCCTAAAACTAACCAAGATTCAAAATGAACAGCAAAAGAGATAAGGGTTTAGAGAGATTCTATTATATTCTAACTCCTAAGATCAATCACAATAATGATGAAATCTGCAAATGGACAGATCCCCAATAAAACCAATCTCTGCTTGATCAAGGACAAACCTGCAACTACACAGAAATGGTGCGATCTTCTGGGGAAATCTGAAGATTTTCAGACTTTGAACATTCATTCACATACCCAACTGCTGGCGCAATGTAAACAAGCATTCACAGTTGAACTTAGCACAGAAGTGAGGCCCAGACTAACTTTACACAGCAATCTACAATCAGCAAATTGCTAAAAGTATGGACCGGAAATCGATCAACATCATTAACATTTCACCACCATTGTAAAAGAGCTGAAATCTAACATCTAACATCCAACATATGAGAATCAAGAACAAGAAACCATAAAAACTGTCGAAAATAAATACAAAGTTTGCCAAATCAACAATCCAATTGCATTATTTTTCCAGCATTACATAACAATTTCAAGTCTCTCATTTCCTACAACTAATTCTGAAAACTACTTGCCAATTATGGCCTAGCCAAACTCCTAAAATCTCCCTTTACAAATGAGGCAAAAATGCCATTTATAGAAGACCCCAAACATGTCGACCTAATTAGATTTTACAATAATGACTGGCCCCAAAACAGGTCGGCCTAAGGAGAATTTCAAAATAGGACAAGATTTGTATTAAATGCATGAATATTATCCATATTCGATCTCGGTAAGATCCAGTTAGCGTGTCCTCAAGAGATCCTCGGTTGTGGAAGGCAGGTTTGTACAGTTCTTAGGCGGAGTCCCACTTTGAAAATTAAAGCCCGAACACTTCAGTTCTTTCTTTTTGGCGCGAATCCATATACAGATCCCCTTTTAATATTTGTTTAGTCTTTGAAGCGGATATCATCATTAATAGCCCACATGTTCAACTTAAATTTGAATGAAATTTTGACCTTTCTAAAAAAACTTACATTTTTATAAGGAAACTTTTCATTTTCAGAATTTTTTCCGTATTTGGAAATTTTTATTTTCAATTTTTTTTTATCTCAAGAGATTTTCATTTTGGATCATTTTTTGAAAAATTTCCATTTTTGGAAAAAAAGAAACAGTTTCGGAAAAATTTCCGTTTCGGGAAACCAGACCAAGGGGAAAATCCGGGAAAATCCAGGTCAGGCGGATTCTAGACAGGAATCCGGAAAAATCCAGGCGGACAGGAATCCGGAAAATTCCAGCCGGACAGGATTATGGGAAATTCCAGCCGGACTGGATTATGGGAAATTCCAGCCGGACTGGAAAATCCCGGATTTTGTTCAAAACCTAGTTTTTCAAAGTGCAACCTGAGGAAATCACTTGGGCAAGCAAGATAAACATCTAAGGACCCCCAAAGGCAATGAAAGCAATAAAATTAAGGGGCCAAAAGCTAGAGCAAAAAGAGGGTCCCCACTTTCAGTGGGGCGTGTGTGCAAAACTGCACAACAAATGGCGACTCTGCTGGGAAAATGCTCTAAAGCATTTTGATGATGAACAAGAATCATGAACCCAGAATCTCTGGTTTCGATCTCCCTATTAGGCAAACAAATCAAAATGCAAGATTAAAGAAAATAAAGACCAAAGGCTGACTGAAACTTCCAGAGACTGAAAATCCAAGTGTGTGCAAGTGAGTTCATTTCCTTCCTTAAGCTACCGTAGAAACCAAGCTCAGTCAAGTTAGGCTACGTAAAGATTCTAGCTCCAAAAGCAACCAGGGTAGAGCCTCGCTGCCAGTCAGGCGTCTATAGCCCCGGCGAGGTTATCGCTGTGACTCTCCTGAACATAGCTCTACTGCCAGCCAGGCATCCATAGCCCCGGTAGAGATATTCAGATACTCCTGAAAAGTTGAAATCATTCTTCTGACTTTCAATATTTTTTCTTCTTTCTTTCTTGATATTTCTTTTCTTTTTCACTTTTTCATTTCAACCTGTGAACAGTGAAGTCCACACTCAGGGCTGAGAACCACAGTGGCACTGAAGCAGAAATATGATTTTTCACCCAACAAGACCTTGCAAGGACCCTACTGCAACCTTCAGATTCTTAAGATGTATGAAGGATATAAGATTTCAGAATACTTCAGATTCAAGTCAGACCAATGACCCATTCTCATTAAATCAGACATTCAGATTGCTTGACACTAACAAAAGATCTTTGACCATTAATTCAAGACACATGACTAAAGTCCATCAATAAAACACTTAGAACAATCCCAGATAATAAAGAATTATTGCACAGGAAGGACACCTCCCCAACCAGAAAATAGAAAACCCAAGCTAGAGAAGCAAAACAATCAAACCGAAATCCAAAGCAAACTAAACTAGCCAAAACAGAAGCAAGGAAAAGCCATCTAAACTAAAGCAATCTATCCTAAAGAAAACAAAATAGAAAAAAGTAAAAGAAAAGCAGACTAAGCTGCATTTATTCAGATCAACACTATGTACAGAGAGACTCAAAGTGGCTCATGATCAGACAGGATGAACTGAGACTCATCCCCACATGATTAATCAATGCATGGACAAGCAATAAGGTGAAGGTAACAGTCCTCATAAATGCAAACTTGTCTTTATATTCAGAAAAATGAATCTCCATATTGCAGCATGCAAACTCAACCCCATAGCTAGGAATAATTAATAGTTGAGGCAACTCATCAGGACCATGCTTGACCCATAAGCAAGTTGTCTTTCCTAAATCTCCATAATCAAATTGACAAGATTCAGAATTTCCAGCAAAGAAAGAAACAACCTGATTTTGCATTTCTGCAGACTGAATGTCGTGTTCATCATCCTGCACTTGTGAAGAGTTGATCATAGTGTCATCAGGGGGTCTCCATTGATGGTGCAATATTCCACTTGCACTTGAAACAGGCAAGATAGAATTAGAGGAATCATTACATGATGCAGAGTGAAATTCATATCGAAGACTTTCGAAACTATGAACATGAAACTTTTCACCTGTTTGAGTATTTCCACGAGGGATCAACGATGAAAATGCAGAGGCATTATCTTGTACAAAAATTTCCTCAGCAGGATGGTCATCTGAAGGTATCACAGATTGATCTTCCAGCACATTCTCACCTAGAGAATTTGGAGCATGTTCACCAATACTGACTGCAACATTTCTGTTTTCAACATCATTCATATTTTCCTGCACATTAGCATGAACCACATTAGCTACCCCATCAATAGTGCATAGAATCTGTGAGTTTTCATTGTGCATTTCATCAATAAGCTGAGGAAAAACATAATTTGATAAATGAGAAGACTCCCTGAATTCATCTTCTGTTGGCACCAGCTCGGATTCTTGATCACAATCATCAGGAACGTTGATCACTTCACTGAGCGTCTCCTCATGTTCTTCAAGACGATCATCAGCAACTGGTTGACATTCCTCAGTCAGAGACTTGTTTGATGTACCTATCTGTGTATCATTTGCATGTAAGAGTAGCTGTACTTGTTCCTTCACCTCCTTTATGACTGTCTGGCACTGGAAACAGGTGAATTCTGAATGCTCTTCCTCATGTATCCTGCACCAAGCTGGTAACAACAGCTCCTCTAGGTAGACTCCAAAACCTAGGCTTGACCAATCTCTTATAATTCTGGCAACAAATTCTTTGTATCTGGTCTGTATCACATCTTCGTCTTGGAAAGGAAGAGCTTGTAGGGGAACTTCTTGTTCAACCTCCACTATGTTTTTCGAAACTTGACTAGCCTCAACAAGAACATCCTCCTTGATCTCCGTAGGTGATTCTTCACTTGAATGTTCCTCTATTATCTCTGATGCCTCAGATTCGTCTTCATGACACCCAGTTCCTTCCAAAGTCACGTCAATATCAGTTGCAATGCCATCCCTGGATCCAGAACTAGTTAGCCCTTCTACAGTGCATTCTTTGCTTAACTCACCTTTCCACTCCAGGTATTCTCCAACTTTAAAGATAATGTCCCCACACGAACGACAGATGAACTCTGAATGGGCTGCATCATGGACTCTGCACCATTTTGATGAAAGGAAATCCTGCAAGCACTTACCACTAGCAAATTGACCTTCAACTATCTGTGTAAATGCCTCAACTGCAACATCAATAAACCCTAGATCTGAGGTGGCTAATGGTTCAGACAGATTTTGCATGAAAAGGCTCCTTTGCAAGACCATCTCAATATTGCCTAGAAAGGCCAAGCATTCAAACTCATTGTGTCTACAGGTATTATGAAGCCTACACTTGTCTGAAAATGCACAATGATGTAAACCCTTGCCATTCCATTGATTTATCCTCCTATTCAATGACTTACAAATTTGAAAAAAGTCGATCTGAAGACTGTTTCCATTATGGAAAACATAACGCTGCTTTTCCATCTTGACTCAGAACTTGAATTTTCAAATTTTGAGATCTGCCATATCTCATATTTTCAACACAGAGGCTCATTCAATCTTCCAGCAATGTCACCTTGTTCCGCCCTCCTTCTAGCGCCAATCTGTTGATGGTGTTTTCTGCACAGCAACAACTCAGACAGAAAATGATATTCTATCTCTCTTGAAAGATAATCTTCAACAATGAATTGCTGAAAATCATCCCAAGGTCTCTCGGGTGTCAGGTCATGACAATGCATAAACAACTCAGATAATATGTGAAAATGCTGGTAATCACAAGGGGCCTTACAAATGAACAATGCTGGAAGTGAATTTTCACCAGATGCAACAATATGTTGATGCTTTCAATCCTAAAACTAACCAAGATTCAAAATGAACAGCAAAAGAGATAAGGGTTTAGAGAGATTCTATTATATTCTAACTCCTAAGATCAATCACAATAATGATGAAAGCTGCAAATGGACAGATCCCCAATAAAACCAATCTCTGCTTGATCAAGGACAAACCTGCAACTACACAGAAATGGTGCGATCTTCTGGGGAAATCTGAAGATTTTCAGACTTTGAACATTCATTCACATACCCAACTGCTGGCGCAATGTAAACAAGCATTCACAGTTGAACTTAGCACAGAAGTGAGGCCCAGACTAACTTTACACAGCAATCTACAATCAGCAAATTGCTAAAAGTATGGACCGGAAATCGATCAACATCATTAACATTTCACCACCATTGTAAAAGAGCTGAAATCTAACATCTAACATCCAACATATGAGAATCAAGAACAAGAAACCATAAAAACTGTCGAAAATAAATACAAAGTTTGCCAAATCAACAATCCAATTGCATTATTTTTCCAGCATTACATAACAATTTCAAGTCTCTCATTTCCTACAACTAATTCTGAAAACTACTTGCCAATTATGGCCTAGCCAAACTCCTAAAATCTCCCTTTACAAATGAGGCAAAAATGTCATTTATAGAAGACCCCAAACATGTCGGCCTAATTAGATTTTACAATAATGACTGGCCCCAAAACAGGTCGGCCTAAGGAGAATTTCAAAATAGGACAAGATTTGCATTAAATGCATGAATATTATCCATGTCGGCCTACGATCTCCAGCAAGATCAGATTGACGTGTCCTCCAAAAAGTCCTCCAGCTGTAGACAGTTTTGGCACGGATTCTTAGGCAGGTCCCACTTTGAAAATTTAAACTGAACACTTCCAGATTTCTTTCTTTTGGCACGAATCCATATGCAAGTCCCCCTTTTAATATTTGTTTAGTCCTGAAAAACAGATATCATCATTAATAGCCCACATGTTCAAATTAAATTTGAATGAAATTTTGACCTTTCTAAAAAAACTTACATTTTTATAAGGAAACTTTTCATTTTCAGAATTTTTTCCGTATTTGGAAATTTTTATTTTCAATTTTTTTTTATCTCAAGAGATTTTCATTTTCGGGATCATTTTTTGAAAAATTTCCATTTTTGGAAAAAAAGAAACAGTTTCGGAAAAATTTCCGTTTCGGGAAACCAGACCAAGGGGAAAATCCGGGAAAATCCAGGTCAGGCGGATTCTAGACAGGAATCCGGAAAAATCCAGGCGGACAGGAATCCGGAAAATTCCAGCCGGACAGGATTATGGGAAATTCCAGCCGGACAGGATTATGGGAAATTCCAGCCGGACTGGAAAATCCCGGATTTTGTTCAAAACCTAGTTTTTCAAAGTGCAACCTGAGGAAATCACTTGGGCAAGCAAGATAAACATCTAAGGACCCCCAAAGGCAATGAAAGCAATAAAATTAAGGGGCCAAAAGCTAGAGCAAAAAGAGGGTCCCCACTTTCAGTGGGGCGTGTGTGCAAAACTGCACAACAAATGGCGACTCTGCTGGGAAAATGCTCTAAAGCATTTTGATGATGAACAAGAATCATGAACCCAGAATCTCTGGTTTCGATCTCCCTATTAGGCAAACAAATCAAAATGCAAGATTAAAGAAAATAAAGACCAAAGGCTGACTGAAACTTCCAGAGACTGAAAATCCAAGTGTGTGCAAGTGAGTTCATTTCCTTCCTTAAGCTACCGTAGAAACCAAGCTCAGTCAAGTTAGGCTACGTAAAGATTCTAGCTCCAAAAGCAACCAGGGTAGAGCCTCGCTGCCAGTCAGGCGTCTATAGCCCCGGCGAGGTTATCGCTGTGACTCTCCTGAACATAGCTCTACTGCCAGCCAGGCATCCATAGCCCCGGTAGAGATATTCAGATACTCCTGAAAAGTTGAAATCATTCTTCTGACTTTCAATATTTTTTCTTCTTTCTTTCTTGATATTTCTTTTCTTTTTCACTTTTTCATTTCAACCTGTGAACAGTGAAGTCCACACTCAGGGCTGAGAACCACAGTGGCACTGAAGCAGAAATATGATTTTTCACCCAACAAGACCTTGCAAGGACCCTACTGCAACCTTCAGATTCTTAAGATGTATGAAGGATATAAGATTTCAGAATACTTCAGATTCAAGTCAGACCAATGACCCATTCTCTTTAAATCAGACATTCAGATTGCTTGACACTAACAAAAGATCTTTGACCATTAATTCAAGACACATGACTAAAGTCCATCAATAAAACACTTAGAACAATCCCAGATAATAAAGAATTATTGCACAGGAAGGACACCTCCCCAACCAGAAAATAGAAAACCCAAGCTAGAGAAGCAAAACAATCAAACCGAAACCCAAAGCAAACTAAACTAGCCAAAACAGAAGCAAGGAAAAGCCATCTAAACTAAAGCAATCTATCCTAAAGAAAACAAAACAGAAAAAAGTAAAAGAAAAGCAGACCAAGCTGCATTTATTCAGATCAACACTATGTACAGAGGGACTCAAAGTGGCTCATGATCAGACAGGATGAACTGAGACTCATCCCCACATGATTAATCAATGCATGGACAAGCAATAAGGTGAAGGTAACAGTCCTCAGAAATGCAAACTTGTCTTTATATTCAGAAAAATGAATCTCCATATTGCAGCGTGCAAACTCCATGTCAAGATTAGGAATAACTAGTAACTGAGGTAACCCATTAGGACCATGATTAACCCATATGCAAGTTGTCTCTCCTAAATCTCCATAATCAAATTGACAAGATTCGGAATTTCCAGCAAAGAAAGAAACAACCTGATTTTGCATTTCTACAGACTGAGTGTTGTGTTCATCATCCTGCACTTGTGAAGAGTTGATCATGGTGTCATCAGGGGGTCTCCATTGATGGTGCAATATTCCGCTTGCATTTGAAACAGGCAAGATAGAATTAGAGGAATCATTACATGATGCAGAGTGAAATTCATATCGAAGACTTTCAGACCTAAAAACATGGAACTTTTCACCCGTTTGAGTATTTCCATGAGGGATCAACAGTGAAAACGCAGGGGCATTATCTTGTACAGCAATTTCCTCAGCAGGATGCTCATCCGGAGGTATCACAGATTGATCTTCCAGCACATTCTCACCTGGAGAAGTTGGAGCATGTTCACCAATACTGACTGCAACATTTCTGTTTTCAACATCATTCATATTTTCCTGCACATTAGTATGAACCACATTAGCTACCCCATCAATAGTGCATAGAATCTGTGAGTTTTCATTGTGCAGTTCATCAATAAGCTGAGGAAAAACAGAATTTGATAAATGAGAAGACTCCCTGAATTCATCTTCTGTTGGCACTAGCTCGGATTCTTGATCACAATCATCAGGAACGTTGATCACTTCACTGAGTGTCTCCTCAGGTTCTTCAAGACGTTCATCAGCAACTGGTTTGCATTCCTCAATCAGAGACTTGTCTGATGCATCCGTCTGTGTATCATTTGCATGTAAGAGTAGCTGTACTTGTTCCTTCACCTCCTTTATGACTGTCTGGCACTGGAAACAAGTGAATTCTGAATGCTCTTCCTCATGTATCCTGCACCAAGCTGGTAATAACAGTTCCTCTAGGTAGACTCCAAAACCTAGGCTTGACCAATCTCTTATAATTTTGGCAACAAACTCTTTGTATCTGGTCTGTATCAAGTCCCTATCTTGGAAAGGAACCTCTTTATCAGCTCCCACTATATTTTCAGGAACTTGACTAGCCCCAACAAGAACATCCTCCTTGATCTCTGTAGGCGATTCTTCACTTGAATGTTCCTCTATTATCTCTGATGCCTCAGATTCATCTTCATGACACCCAGTTCCTTCCAAAGTCACGTCAACATCAGTTGCAATGCCATCCCTGGATCCAGAACTAGTTAGCCCTTCTGCAGTGCATTTTTTGCTTAACTCACCTTTCCACTCCAGGTATTCTCCAACTTTAAAGATAATGTCCCCACACGAACGACAGGTGAACTCTGAATGGGCTGCATCATGGACTCTGCACCATTTTGATGAAAGGAAATCCTGCAAGCACTTACCACTAGCAAATTGACCTTCAACTATCTGTGTAAATGCCTCAACTGCAACATCAATAAACCCTAGATCTGAGGTGGCTAATGGTTCAGACAGATTTTGCATGAAAAGGCTCCTTTGCAAGACCATCTCAATATTGCCTAGAAAGGCCAAGCATTCAAACTCATTGTGTCTACAGGTATTATGAAGCCTACACTTGTCTGAAAATGCACAATGATGTAAACCCTTGCCATTCCATTGATTTATCCTCCTATTCAATGACTTACAAATTTGAAAAAAGTCGATCTGAAGACTGTTTCCATTATGGAAAACATAACGCTGCTTTTCCATCTTGACTCAGAACTTGAATTTTCAAATTTTGAGATCTGCCATATCTCATATTTTCAACACAGAGGCTCATTCAATCTTCCAGCAATGTCACCTTGTTCCGCCCTCCTTCTAGCGCCAATCTGTTGATGGTGTTTTCTGCACAGCAACAACTCAGACAGAAAATGATATTCTATCTCTCTTGAAAGATAATCTTCAACAATGAATTGCTGAAAATCATCCCAAGGTCTCTCGGGTGTCAGGTCATGACAATGCATAAACAACTCAGATAATATGTGAAAATGCTGGTAATCACAAGGGGCCTTACAAATGAACAATGCTGGAAGTGAATTTTCACCAGATGCAACAATATGTTGATGCTTTCAATCCTAAAACTAACCAAGATTCAAAATGAACAGCAAAAGAGATAAGGGTTTAGAGAGATTCTATTATATTCTAACTCCTAAGATCAATCACAATAATGATGAAAGCTGCAAATGGACAGATCCCCAATAAAACCAATCTCTGCTTGATCAAGGACAAACCTGCAACTACACAGAAATGGTGCGATCTTCTGGGGAAATCTGAAGATTTTCAGACTTTGAACATTCATTCACATACCCAACTGCTGGCGCAATGTAAACAAGCATTCACAGTTGAACTTAGCACAGAAGTGAGGCCCAGACTAACTTTACACAGCAATCTACAATCAGCAAATTGCTAAAAGTATGGACCGGAAATCGATCAACATCATTAACATTTCACCACCATTGTAAAAGAGCTGAAATCTAACATCTAACATCCAACATATGAGAATCAAGAACAAGAAACCATAAAAACTGTCGAAAATAAATACAAAGTTTGCCAAATCAACAATCCAATTGCATTATTTTTCCAGCATTACATAACAATTTCAAGTCTCTCATTTCCTACAACTAATTCTGAAAACTACTTGCCAATTATGGCCTAGCCAAACTCCTAAAATCTCCCTTTACAAATGAGGCAAAAATGCCATTTATAGAAGACCCCAAACATGTCGGCCTAATTAGATTTTACAATAATGACTGGCCCCAAAACAGGTCGGCCTAAGGAGAATTTCAAAATAGGACAAGATTTGCATTAAATGCATGAATATTATCCATGTCGGCCTACGATCTCCAGCAAGATCAGATTGACGTGTCCTCCAAAAAGTCCTCCAGCTGTAGACAGTTTTGGCACGGATTCTTAGGCAGGTCCCACTTTGAAAATTTAAACTGAACACTTCCAGATTTCTTTCTTTTGGCACGAATCCATATGCAAGTCCCCCTTTTAATATTTGTTTAGTCCTGAAAAACAGATATCATCATTAATAGCCCACATGTTCAAATTAAATTTGAATGAAATTTTGACCTTTCTAAAAAAACTTACATTTTTATAAGGAAACTTTTCATTTTCAGAATTTTTTCCGTTTTTGGAAATTTTTATTTTCAATTTTTTATCTCAAGAGATTTTCATTTTAGGGATCATTTTTGAAAAATTTCCATTTTGGAAAAAAGCGATTCGGAAAAATTTCCGTTTGGAAACAGACCAAGGGAAAATCCGGGGAAAATCCGGGTCGGTGATTCTAAGCGGGGAATCCGGAAAAATCCAGGCGGACAGGAATCCGGAAAATTCCAGCCGGACAGGAATCCGGAAAATTCCAGCCGGACAGGATTATGGGAAATTCCAGCCGGACTGGAAAATCCCGGATTTTGTTCAAAACCTAGTTTTTCAAAGTGCAACCTGAGGAAATCACTTGGGCAAGCAAGATAAACATCTAAGGACCCCCAAAGGCAATGAAAGCAATAAAATTAAGGGGCCAAAAGCTAGAGCAAAAAGAGGGTCCCCACTTTCAGTGGGGCGTGTGTGCAAAACTGCACAACAATAGGTATATCCATATCATCCCATCCATTGGAGATGTATCTCTAGTGTTAAATTTTGGTTCTCATTTCTATAAGTAGAGATAGGGGTCATTACACATCCATAGTCCACCAGTAAGAATGCTTTCCCTATCC
This sequence comes from Sequoia sempervirens, assembly GCA_007258455.2. Taxonomy (NCBI): domain Eukaryota; kingdom Viridiplantae; phylum Streptophyta; class Pinopsida; order Cupressales; family Cupressaceae; genus Sequoia; species Sequoia sempervirens. The sequence continues at coordinate 13,993 of VDFB02012668.1, forward strand.
TCTTGGAATTGGAAAATAACCAAAAAAAAATCTTGGGGAGGAAATTTATAGCAAATTATTTTTTGTAGTGTGCTTTAACCTAGTTGTTGATCATATCCCTTGTGTATTTTTCTTCGATGAATCAAATTCGATTATGAAAGTTTATACCAATATGGTCACATATTTGTAAGAAATAGATGAAACATTCATTATTTCTATCTTAATGCACACCATTGCCCATGCTATTTAAGCTTTTCACACTCTAGTATTCTTTACCAAACCATAACATGTGTCATTTTTATATCAATATTGGTCAACATTGTAACAAATTCTTAACTTAGATTCAAGTACACTACAAAGATCATACACACTCTGGTCTGGTGAATCCCTTGGCACTACATACATAATCTAGAACCTTCCCCTACCATGAATTTCCTCCAAATTAATATCATTGACATGGAGACTAATGCATCTCTAGCTCACAATCAATTGGATGAAATTTTCATACTAAGTGCATCAAAAACTATAAAATGATATTTGAACGACCCCACAAAAAATGTTCCTATGGTACCGTATTAGAGATTTAGATCAACCAAATAGAATTTTTCATATGAAATAAATATATTTTGTTCAATTCATATCCATAATTTATAATATTTTCATATCCTCTATCATCTCGAACCTCCTATAACAAATCCCTTAACATAGATAATTATGGGATAAAAATAAACAACCTCTTATCAAATAATTTTGTATGTATCTTAAAACTAATAAACCTATTACATGGGACCCATGACTAGGTTAAAAAAAAAACTAATGATATAATATTCCTAATAATATCTACATAATGATTTGAAAGGAAATCAAGAGATTCACTAAAATTTATAAATAATGATATAAATTTGTATTTTGATATATCATAAATATTGTTATGTTCTTATATATATCAACTATAAGAAGTTGAGACATCTTTTGCTATTGAAAATTTGTTGTACATCTAACAAAACATAAAGATGTGTGTAAATTCATTCTATAATGATAATTTGTACAAAATAAAATTAAAATTTATACTCAAAGCTTGCACAAATATATTGTTATATCATTAATTAAGTAATATTAAAAAACTAACAAGAAATTTGATAATTTTTTATCTTTAAGAAAAACAATATAACTAAAAAAGCAATAAATTTAGATATTAACTTCAATCTCTTATCAACACATTACTTACACCTCCTACAAGTACAAGTTCTAACATACACTATACCTTAGAAATCAAATAAATTGCAAAAAATGAACTTGGATAGGATGGCTACAACTTGGAAATGTATCTGATTTTTTTATTAATACCGAGGAGTATTCTACAATTACTACAAAGGGTGGAGTGTAATTTCATGAGTGTGTTAACAAAAAATCTTATCTTTTATCTTACATTAAACAACCATAAACATTAATATTTAATAATAAATATTATATTTATTTTTTATGTTTCTATGTATATAACAAGTTCCATGTAGTGGCAAGTACTTGCCTTTATAGTATTGTAATTATTGTTTTATATATTTGAAAAAAATAAATGTAAGTTTTATTAATGTGAATACAAATAAATGTAAGTTTTGTTAATTATAGTGTTTTAGTATTTCCAATAGTGGCATGGTATGATGGTTAAGTTGTTGTAGTGTCGTTCTTACCATCAAGGTTCAAATCACACTAGGGTGTAATTGTTGAAAGTTTATATTGGGGATGAGGTCCCCTATTTGTGATCTTGCCAGTTCATAGCTCTGAGTTAAAAGTGTTTCTACCCCTTAAATTAATAACCTATAGTGTTTTAGTATTGTTAATTAGTTCTTTTCATGACCTAATCCTAACCCTAACTACACCCTAACTCCCTTAAATTAATAACCTATAGTGTTTTAGTATTGTTAATTAATTCTTTGCATGACCTAATCCTAACCCTAACTCATACCCTAACTCTAATTATATCCCTAACCCTAACCCTAACCCTAACCCTAAACCTAACAATTAAACCATTATCCTAATCCTAGACCTATCTCTAACCCTAACTATGGTCATAATACTATCCATAACTATGGTCGTAACTATAACCCTAATAATAAAGAATTTTAGAGTGACATTACAAATAAAAAATTGAATTATTATTGGGAATAAGATTTAGAATTAAGATATTAGATGAATAATTTTTTTGAGCATTATATCTATTGATCATATTTTAGTGAATTAATATTGGGAATAAGATTTAGAATTAAGATATTAGATGAATAAAATTTTGGAGCATTATATCTATTAGTGTTGTTAATTAGTTCTTTTCATGACCTAAACCTAACCCTAACTCACACTCTAACTCCCTTAAATTAATAAACTATAGTATTTTAATATTGTTAATTAGTTCTTTGCATGACCTAATCCTAACCCTACCTCACACCCTAACTCTAATTATATCCCTAACCCTAACCCTAATCCTAAACCTAACAATAAATTCTAAACCATTATCCTAATCCTAGACCTATCTCTAACCCTAACTATGGTCGTAACTATAACCCTAATAATAAAGAATTGTAGAGTGACATTACAAATGAAAAATTAAATTAATATTGAGAATAAGATTTAGAATTAAGATATTAGATGAGTAAAATTTCAGAGCATTATATCTATTAATCATATTTTAGTGAATTAATATTGGGAATAAGATTTAGAATTAAGATATTAGATAAATAAAATTTTGGAGTATTATATCTATTAATCATATTTTAGTGATTTTCATTACTTAATATTTTATTTTTAATTTATTTTAATTTTTGAATAGTTCTATCCATAATTTTTACTTTATTCTTAATTCTAATCATAATCCTAATTATAATTATTTTATGATTATAATAATTAATAATAATAGGATTAGAATTATAATTTAATTAATAATTATAATAATTTTAATTTAATTCATATTTGTATCTATTTATGTTTTGAAGTTAATAAAATTTGGAAAATAGAAAAGTGGTAATGTTTTAATTTTTTTTTTTTGAGCAAAAGGCTAGATGCATGTATTTATATTAATAGCTTATAATAGATAATACATAGTTTTGAAGGATGTAAAGTATATCAAGTTTATCGTTGAAGAGACATATGCGACCTTTTTCTACCTAGCTGCCTAAAATACATACAAAAAGCTCCTTTATCCCCTATACAAGATTACTGCTACCCATTTTCATAAATTTGAAATCCTGCCACCCTTTCTTGCACTTGCATATACTATTATATTCGTAGTATGCTAAAAAATAAAACATACATTACAAATTAACCACCCCTATGGGTTAAGTTCATAGAATTTTCACCCTCACCCCCACAGACTACTAGATGCACTTGACTTGCTGCTTGAGCTTGAGAGTGAACTGTTATATTGATGTCAAGAACCTAATGATTAACCCTATTTGCATGACGAACTAGTGGAGGAATACTCACTTGTAGACCTTGAGGGAAATCATGTGACAAAATAAAAGAAATAGCATGATATTTCTTCATTGAAACACTCAAAGTGATACTTGTTCAAAGCCATGTACAAACAACTCAAGGATCCTTTGAGTAGAGACAATTTCATTGCTTCATATGCATCCACATATCTCTATTTGTGAACGAGATAATGCCTCGAGAATAATTCACCCACAAACCCTTGTCCTTGAGTGAACTCATAAGCTTGAACACTTTTTGACAAAGCACCATCTTGCAAATAAACTGCATTTACTACTTTACTTGCAACAGATTGAAGAGAATTAAATTTTGCAATAAATCCATGGCGTTGGAGAGAAAGATTGACATGAGATTTGCGGGGAAGATGATACATTGAGACTCAGTGTGCAAAAATTCCTCACCAATCACAAAATTGATGCAATTGAGTATTGATGGGTAGTTTACCTTGAAAGCTTGCTGCAAGTTTTCTTTTTTGATGCACCCTAAAAAGGGAAACTCCCATGGCCGGATTGTAACAAAAAATCTATAGAATTTGCGAGGGTGATACTCCATATGTTGTTGAATGTCAAGTGATAACCACTAGTTTCCATCCTTCAAGCATCGAGTTCCCAATAATGCCTACCACTTGCCATTTGAAACCTGAAGAAGATGCCACGAGCTTCGAAACCCAAACACGACAACCAAATATAGAAAGAGCCTTCACCCCAAATGTGCTGCTATGGAGAATTTCAAAATCACACAAACCCTTGTTTAATGTAGTTTTTTCCTTGGAAAATGCTAATTTAAAGGCAATGCTCAAACTTCGCACATCCCAAACTAGTCTCAGAAATGATGGAAATGAGAGATGAGGAATGCTCCAAATCTAACTCAAAAGGAAGCATCTGGATTCAGTTGTCATGTTGAATTAATGCATCACCTTCTCTTGAAACCTGTAACTACCACCTAAGCTTAAAAACATGTTGATTAATGATTCCTTAAGTGCACTTAGTACAAGCAACTTGCACTCACACAAAACAAAGAAAATAAATCATGACCTGCGGTAGGTTACATTTTCTTGTTACGTTTTCCCATGATACCAATGAATTTGGTAGTACTTCTCGCATGCTCCAGGATATCTAATTTTATGTATTCTGATAAGCCATCAATTTCATGTCCCTGTTTTCTCTCCACGTTTAGCATATTACTTTCCATTTAACCCTATTCCAAATAGCTCTCCAACTTTGCTTAGTTGAAAAACTAATGGTATTTCCTTATTTTTGATAACTTGTTACTTGCTATTCTTTAAACTATCCCATCATAATCATACCACCCCCACTTCATCCTTGATCCCATATGTGTGGAAGGCTATAATAATAGTTTACACATATGTATGCTAGCATACTCTTATTACTTGTCGTGTAAGTGTGTACTTGATTAGTTGACATGGCACATACATTTTTAAGGCACTCTTAAATTTAAGTGTGCTCATTCCATTTTCACCTCATTTCAAACTATCATGACCTTGCATTACCAAACTTGAACTTGCTATATAGCCATTGCCTAGATTGCATTGCTAATTCTGCTAACTTTTGACATGTCTTAATTTGATTGGCATCATTGATAATATTTATTTCTTGTGCATCACACCCCATACTTGCTAGAAAATCTTCCAACTATTACCTTCCCTGTATGTATGTGCTATTAAAAATGCCTGAAATTTATCTAACAATGACCATGCTTTTTGCAAAATATAACCTAAATTCCAATTATGTATACTTCTTTCTTTACAAGGATTTACAATTATCAGTGAGTCCCCTTCCATGTGCAATCTTGAGATTCCCATTTTAAGTGCAAGATCCAAACCTAACAGTAGTGTTTTCACTTGTGCAATATTATTAGTGCCTTTTTGAAGATGAACTGAGGTTGCTGCCAGAAATTTCCCAGATGAATCCCTAATGCAAATGCCTACCCCTGAGTTGCTCCGGTTGCCCCTTGACGCTCCATCAAAGTTTAATTTTACAAAATCTGCTTGTGGAGCCTTCCATTTGATTGTGATTCTATCCACTTTTTTATTGATACTTTTATGTAAGCTTCCATCAAATGGCAATTTGATCCCCTTCCAATTCTTTAAGAGAGAATCATCCCAATTTGTGAATAGTGAATTGATGGTTCTATGTTTTTGGACATTTGAATTAACCACCTTAGATGAATTTCCTTTTCAATCTTCACATTTATAGAATCAATTGATGATTTAAACTTTCTAAAAATTCTCAAATTATGTTCCCACCATATGTTCTAGATGACTAATGTAGGAACCACATACCATATACATGCAAAAAAGGATGATTGATATAAAATAGGCCAGCTTTGAAACAACTCCCAAATTGTATTTGGTAGAGGAACAAGCATATTTAAATTATTCTTAACATAATCCCAACATTATTGAGCAAAACTACACTGAAGGAGCAAGTGATCTACTATTTCCAACAATTCTTCACATAACAGACAATTAAAAGGATCAATTATTTTCAATTTTGTTAACTAATCACTTGTTAAAATTCTCTTTTTTAAAGCAAGCGAAGCAAAGCGCCCAGCCTTAGGTAATACTTTGTTACTCCAAAAAAATTAAAAATCTCTTTGAGAAGTCATGTTATGCCTAGATTGGTTTAGAATTGCATACCCTTACTTCATTGAATATACCCCATCTTTTGATGCAGCCCAAATAACTCTATCTGGTTGTACTGAGAGGTACACCACTCTTTCATTAAGCACATTTTGCAACTGTTCACACTGCTCTATAGTTAACAGGATTCTTGGAATACCTTTCCAAATAACTTTCCCTGTTAAAACATCTACAAACTACACATAATCTAAAAAGTTTTCACCCCAAGCCTCTGTTAAGACTATTCTTACACCTTGCAGTTCTAGAATTGTTATCAATGGAGGATTCCCATTCCAAGAGTCTAGCCATAATTTAACACTTCTTCCATTATCAACCTTCCATGTGGAATATGATGTAATGAGTTTTCTACAATTAAGTAGAAAATTCCACATGGAAGACCCCTTGGGCATATCAACAATTGTCAAAATTCTTGTTGGGTGTACATTGTCTAAGTACTTTTCTTGCTTTATCTTGCACTATTTGGCCTTTGGCTTTGAATACATTTTCCATGCAATCTTTTCCCCAAAAGCTTTGTTCCTACTGAGAATGTTATGTATACCTACTCCACCTTGTTTCTTTTTTTTTTTATAATCCTTCTAATGATACTAGAGGCACTTTATTTTGATCATTAATGTTTCCTTTCCAAAGGAAAGTTCTTATATTCTTCTCAAATTTTGATGTCACTGAACAAGGAGCTTTGAGGACCACCAAGAAGTAATTAGGAATTGTTGTTAAGACTGATTTTATTAGCAAGATTCTACCTGACAATGATAACCACTTGGCTTTCCACATTAGAATTCTTGACTTTAGCCTATCAATTACCTTGTCCCAAAATGATTCCTTGTTTGAACCCTTAAAGAAAGGAATTCCTCGATAAGTACATGGAAGAAAAACTTCTTGAAATCCTAATAATTTCACTATCTTATCCTTTATAACATCTTTAGTATTGAAGACATATTTTGGATTCTGCTGTATTAATCTTCTGCCTAGAAGTTGAAGAATGCTTGTCTAACACTTCTTTGAATTGGTTAGCTTCAAAAATTGTGGCCTTACCAAAGAGAATAGTATCATTTGCAAAGAGAGAGTGTGTGATTGAGATATTTGAATTTTCTATCTTGAACCCATGCCATAATCCTTGATTGTGCTTTAGTAGAATAAATCTGCTTAATGCCTCTACCATAATGATGAACAAAAATGGTGACAACAGGTCCCCCTGCCTTACACCGTGTTGCATTGAAAAAACTTGTGGGACTACCATTAATGATGACTACAATATTTTCCCCTGATAAGCAAGTCATTATCCATCTACGCCATTTTGAACAAAAACCAAACTTTTCCAACACTTTATTGAGAAAATTCCAATCTACCTTATATCATATGCCTTCATCATGTCCAATTTGACAATGAATGAGGACATATTAGATGTAGATATTGCGTGAAGAGCTTCATGTGCTACTATCGCTCCTTCAAAATTTTCCCTCCTCGAATCAAAGACTCCTTGATCATGAGAAATAATCTTTGGGATAAGAGGTTACAATCTTAAATATATTTCCTTAGTAAAGATTTTGTATATTGTGTTATACACTGATATATGCCTGTATTTTGCAAAATTTTTAGGCTCTTTTACTTTTGGAAATATTACAATATTAGTTACATTAAATTGCTTAAGTATTTTCCCTGTTCTCCTCAATTCTTCCAATACCCAAAGAAGATCATAACACAAAATATCCCAACATTTTTGAAAGAATAAGGTTGTAAACCCATCTGGTCTAGGAGCTTTATCCAATGGGAAGGAGAAAACTACCTTCTTTACTTCCTCTAGAGAGAAAGGCCTCAATAAACAAGCATTTCTTGTTCACTAACAAGTGTGGGAATTGCATCAAGAAGTTCCTTTCCATCTCTTAACCAAGTTTGTCACTTCTATTTTGAGGGGCTTTCAAGAGTTCTGAAAAAACTTAACACTTTCCTTGTTTATGTCTTCTTCCTTTTTGAGCCAATTCCCTATTGAAATTTCTTGCACCACTTGTACAACTTTTGTAACTTTCTTAATCTATGTGGAGGCATGAAAAAAATTAGTGTTTCAATCCCCTTCTTTCAACCATACTTCTCGTGACATTTTCCTCCAATAAATTTCTTCTCTTGCACATAACTCTTCCCAATCCTCTTGCAACTTTTTCTATTTATCATAGAGAGAGGGCATCTAACCCATTTTGGATTATGCATTCTAGACTATAGTTTTCTGCTTCACATACATTAGCTTTCTGCACAATCGAAACATCATCAAACCTTGCTCATATGGTGCATTCATCCACTATTTCCTCAATAGATCCATGAACTGCGTGTGTCTGAACCACATACTTTCAAATTTGAATGATGATTTACCTTTTGGGGAAGAAACATTTGAAATATTGAGATATATTGCATAGCGATCAGACCCTGGATAAGGAAATTTTTTAGAATCTAGCTTATGATGCAATGTGAACCAATTAGATGTGACTGGAAATTTGTCCAGTTCCACTTAGCTATTTGTAGAAAACCCTTCCTTCTATTTGTCCAGGTATACTTTCCCTTAATTGGCACAATGTCTTTTAATGCATTAGTGAGGATAAACATATTGAATTCTATCATCACTTTAATTGGAAGACTGATGCCATCACTCTTTTCCTGCAAAGAGGCTATTGCATTGAAATCCCCTATCAATACAACCATCCCATCTCCTATACCATTTATTTGACATGTAATTTCATCCCACATACTTTTCTTATTTGTAATTAAAGTTGGTTTGTATATATTCAACAACCAGAATTGTAAGCCAAATTTAGATACCTCCGATAGCTACCAACAGTTCTAATTTCTGAATGGTTTCACATTTACAACCTTTGTATTCCATAAAGCAACTAAACCTCTAGAATCCCCTTGAGCTGAAGAATTTGCTAATGCCCACTTTGCCTACTTCTGAATTGAAGCTTCATATGTTACCACTGATGTCTTTGTTTCTTGCAAAAGAATGATATTTGCTCCACAAGCATCAATTTGGTGCTTGATTCGAGCACAATTGATAGGGGCATTAATGCCCATGAAATTCCAGGATATGATCTTCATTGCATACAAGGAGTTCAATAGGCTCTCCTCGGTTGCTTACTTGCAATATAGTCAAGAATTTTTTTTTGCACCCTTGCCTCAATTCGTTCTCTTAATTTTTTTTAGATTAGATTTCCTTCCTCTCTTCCTTGGTGATTTCTTTATGGTTGGTTGATAAGGGGAATGTTATAATGAAAGAGTCTTAGGAAAATAAAACTCATCATCCTTCTGCTCCTCCCCCTAAATTTTTTCATTCCACACAATGTTTTATGGCATATTTGGTTGACCCTCCCACTGAACTATTTCATTGCACTCAACATATACCAACATATTTGACTGATCCTCTTGAACTTTCTTTACCTTAAAATTGTTGAAGGCATCATCTAGACTCAGGTTACTGGGAATCCCCATTCTATTTGTTTGTAAGTCACAGTCCCAGATTCCCTCCTCCACTATAATTTCATCAAAGATTTTTGAACCCACTGATAATAAAACTTCCTCAGCTAGGACTTCCAACTCATCTTCCTTGACAACCTTTTGTAGATCTAGTCCAAATTGCTGTTTTACCCCTTTAGACTTGGTAAATAAGTGGTTAGTTGACTGACTAAGCTCTTTAGTAGTATTAAATGATAAAGGAGCTAAATGTTCCATTGTGCCTTGAAACATCAATTTCCTTACAATATCTCCAAGCTGCTGTTCTGAGATTTGTGGCAATGATGGAGAATATAAACTTAGTGAAGAGCCAAAATATCTCTACATCAACAAATCTATATTCTTTGGTATCTTTAGCGATAGGGAAAAAGAGTTTTTTGGGTTAATGTTAATTGATACTTCATAAATTTTACCCTTCACTCCTCTTTTTCTTTTACCCGTATGCCTTCGAACCAAAGTGATTGCCTTTTCTTGACTATTCTTTACACTAAGATCAACCTGAATGCCTTGTGCTTTTTGATTATTACATGACATAGCAATTTTCTTTTCAGACATACTTTTCTACTGACTTCTAACCTGATGCCCATGCTTTGGTGATGATTCCATATTCTTGACTCAAACACTAATGGAATTCTATAAGATATGACATTGTGCACAAGCATTTTCTGAAGATTTAAAAACAATTTTTTTTAGCCACATTCCAAACATAGAATTTAGCTAGATATGCCATGTTTGTATCAATTAATGCAAATACCCTTATTGGTTTCGAGGGGTTTTTAAAGAATGTGTAATCATACAAGAGAAAAATTCCTACATAATTTGCTATTATTTCTATTAAATTCAACTCCCAATACTCAAGGGGTAATGCAGGAAAATGAAACAAAAAAGGAACATATCTAAAAGTAAAATTAGGAGCTTTAAAATTTGGTGACCAAGGCTACATGCACAAGCCATCTCCTTGGAAAACCCAAGATTTAATCTTATACACAATATCCTTATGCATCTTGTTTCCAAAAATGACAACAAAAATACCCTTTTCCTAATCTAAGTAAAAGACCTATTCAACTCCTTCCCATTCCTCATAAACCAAGTCTTTTAACTTTTCTAAATCAAGGGTTACTGGTGCAGGAGCACCTGGGAAAATACTAGGTTCCCTTGAAGTTTTGCTTGAAGTTATTTTTGTTTGTGTTGGTATTGGTCATGTTAACCATTTGACCATTTTTGATTTAGCATTTGGTAAAGTGGGAATAAACTTGATCTTTTCTCTTAAATGGGTTGGAAGGTGGTAAGCATGGATGGGTTTTTAAAGTCCTAATGTGTCTAGGTTGCCAACCTTGTCAAAGGTTAGGAAAACATAGTGTGTTTTCAAACACTCAACTTTTGGTCGTTCTTGAGCTCAAAACAGAAAACCTAACTGTTTCCTAGCAATGTAAAAGGGAGCTCTCGACCTTTGTGTAGGGTTGGAAGCATTGGGAACATTGGAAGATATCTGCAAATAATAAAAATACAGTGATTTGTGTGTGCAAAGTTCTAATTTTCTGTTCTTGGCCATGTGACTGCTGCTAAATGGATTAGAGGAGGAATTTTGTTGCATTGTATAACATGTAGTGAAGATTTTTGAAGCATTTATATGGTTCAGTAGTTAGGAATTTCATCACTTTCATCTGTTTGTAAATTTCTGTGTTGTTTTCCTGTTGCTGTTTTGACTGGTAAACGTGTTAAAAATGGAGTTTTAGCCCGCACTCCCACCGTACCAAGAAGTATGGAGACATTGGGAAGGTGGATAAACTCCATTAGTGTACATATTTTAGGGGTAGGAGTCAGTAGAAGCTCAATCAGCATGCTAAATTCCTTTTTCCTAGGCGAGCTTGTGATGCCCGGTTGGGAAAAGATAGTTTGAAATCAGACCCTAACGTTGCAGGGGTGCTAATTATTTTGCAATTGAGGTGTGTGGTGTTTTTAGGAAGCATTGAGAGGGTTTGAGAAGGAGGGCAGAGTCTTTATCAAAGCATTTGTGGTAGGAAGAAGCAAAACAAACCAAGAAATGGTCTAAAAACCCTAGTTTCTTGCAAAATCTGAATTGTACCTCTGTACGAACAGAAAAGATCCCAAACCCCAAAAATATTTTAGAGCTTGGAAATTTAGCCAAGGTGTCAGAAAAAATTTTGGCACACACTTTTGAAAGAGAGGAGTTTTGAACTATTTCTTTGTGTTGAGAGGGCTAATAGGGCTCAAGGCTAGTAGCCTTCCCAAACCCTAGAATAGGGTTATGTGCTAGCGATGGAGGATTGAGGTTAGTAGGTCAACCAAGGACCTTTGACAGATGATTTTGAAGCCCTGTAAGATAACACACACCCCTGCAACAAGGTTAGGAAACATTGGAGGTTAGTTAGTCTTTAAGTGTATTAAGGGCTAGTTGGTGAATGTGAGGGAAAGCACCAAGAATTGCTTGGTTAAGGCATTGTAAATGATAGCAGGGTTGGCTAGAAATACCAGGGGTACCAATTCAGAATTGGGGACCTGAAGGTAGCATGGTGGAGAGAGTGACACCAAGGGGTTATTAAAGGTGAAACCCGGAGCTTTGAGTCAGTGATTGACTCAATCTAGCCCTGTCCCTATCAGATTGGTATCAGAGCGAGTGAAAGATTTGGGAAAGAAATATTGCATGTCAGACATTGAGTCAAGTGATTCTTCCACCATGGTGACCAATGTAGAACTGGCTAAGATGGTTGAAGAGCAAGAAGAAGACAATAAGCAGTTGAGGGAAAGAATAGCCCAACTTGAGGCAATAGTGAGGAGTGCACAGTTTGAGGGAAGAATTCCAAAAGAAGAAGAGGTTGCAGAGGAGGACAAGACCCCTAAACTTGACCCTGTTTTGAAGGAAGAGCCTTTCTTGAAGGCATTGAAAGCCTTGAGTGGAAAAGCACTTGAAGGCATAGCACTTTTCAGTGGAAAGATGGAAGCATACCTAGTCATGGATTGGATAGAAGGCATGGAGAATCACTTTGAATGTGATGGAGTAACTGAAGCACAGAAGGTGAAGGTTGCTAAATCAAGGTTGAGAGGATCAGCCTTGACATGGTGGAAGTTTATTCAGACTGAGAGGGAGAAAGAAGGCAAGCAACCCATATCAACTTGGAAAGGAATGGTTGCTAAGGTAAAGGAAGCCTATATGCTAGATGATTATGAGATACAGTTGCACAAGAAGAGGCAGAGTCTAAGGCAGAAGGACCAAGATGTAAACACTTACACTGAGGAGTTTCAGAAGCTTTGCTTGAGATCTAATGTGACAGAGGATGAGAGCCTAAAAGTGGCTAGGTATCTTAATGGCTTAAAATGGAATATCCAAGAAGAGATGGCTCTTTTGAGTCCTAAAACAGTCCACCAATGTTATCAGTTGGCTATGAAGATTGAGGAAAGGAACAAAAGAAAGCATGATCAGTCCTCTAAGGGAAGAGGCAGAGGTAGAGATCAAAGAGGACAGCGTGGTGGTTACCAAGGAAGAGGTAGTGACCAAAGAAACCAAGGAGAATCTAAGCTCACTAAACATGGAGGTGAAACATCTTCAAGAGGAGGATTTAGCAGAGGAAGAGGACCTCAAGGAGGTTCAAATAGAGGAAGAGGAGCAGGCAGGAGCAACTCTTATTTTGCAAGTATGAAGTGTTACCATTGCAACCAACTAGGTCACCCTGCTTACATATGCCTGGAGAAAGCTTCTTCTTCCAGCAATGAAAAGAGAGTGGCTTATGCACAAGAGGACACCATGAGTCCTAAGGCAACTGAGGTCAGTCATATAGAATTTGAAGTTGGAGAGAGTCTGATGTTTAACAGGGTTTTGATCAGATAACTGGTCAAAGAAGAACCCAAGCAAAGGAGAGCTTTGTTTAGAGCAAGGTGCAAGATACTGGGAAAGGTATGCAAGGTCATTGTAGATTCGGGTTCCACAGATAATATCATCTCTGAGGAGGCAGTAAAGAAGTTGAAATTGGAAACCAAACCCCACACTAACCCTTGTAAAGTCACATGGTTGAACAAAGGGCAGAGTGTTCTAGTGAATGAGCAGGTAACAGTGGAATTTTCAATTGGAGGATATAAAGACAAGTTGGTTTGTGATGTACTACCCATGGATGCATGCCATATTCTACTTGGCAGGCCATGGCAGTATGACAGAGGTGCTATATATCATGGGAAGGAGAACACCATTGAATTCAAGAAGGATGGAAGAACTTTCAAGTTGCAGTCATTATTAGAAGAAGATGAGGGACAGTCAAAGGTACCTAACATCATGTTGAGCAGTGGTAAGGGGTTCCTTAAGGACCTACACCAAGGGAATGAAGGTTATGTGGTTTTAATGCAGTCCAAAGAGGAAGAAAAGGCTGAAAGGATAGTCTTACCAAAAGCAGTCCAGAAATTGCTTGATAAGTACAATAGTATAGTGAGTGATGGAACACCTGCAACTCTACCACCAAAGAGGGCAATAAGTCATCAAATTGAATTCATACCTGGAGCCTCATTTCCTAACAAAGCAGCATACAAGCTCACTCCTGAGCAGAACCAAGAGGTGGCTAGGCAAGTTGAAGAGTTGTTGAATCAAGGTCTGATTCAAAAGAGCATCAGCCCATGTGCAGTCCCAGTGGTTTTGGCAACAAAAAAAGGTGGTAAGTGGAGATTATGCACTGATTCTAGAGCAATTAATAGAATCACAATTAGGTATAGGTTTCCTATTCCTAGAATTGAAGACTTGATGGATTGTCTTGGAGGTGCAAAATTCTTGACCAAGTTGGATCTTAAGAGTGGGTATCATCAAATCAGAATCAAGGAGGGTGATGAATGGAAGACAACTTTTAAGACAAATGATGGCTTGTATGAGTGGAAAGTGATGCCATTTGGCCTCTCAAATTCCCCTAGCACGTTCATGAGACTAATGAATGAGGTGCTTAAGGATTTTATAGGGATCTTTGTAGTGGTCTATCTTGATGACATACTAATTTTCAGTAAGACAACAGAAGAACATTTGAAACATGTGGAGATGGTACTTAAAAGGCTGTAAGAAGAACAGTTGGCAATCAACCTTGAGAAGTGTGAGTTCTTCAAACAAGAACTTGTGTATCTAGGCTTTGTAGTATCCCAAGGAACGTTGAAGATGGATCCAAGCAAGGTGGAAGCCATCCTAAACTGGCCTACACCAACCACAACAACAGAGGTAAGGAGATTTCATGGTTTGGCTCAGTTTTATAGAAAATTCATCAGGAATTTTAGTGGTATATGTGCACCAGTCCTAGATACTATAAAAGGTGGTCTAAAAACAAAGTTTAAGTGGACTCAAGAGGTTGATAAAGGGTTTGTAAAATGAAAACAAGAAGTGGCAACTCAACCAATTTTGTTGTTACCTAGTTTTGATAAGTTGTTCACAGTTGAGTGTGATGCAAGTGGAGTAGCAGTAGGAGGAGTACTCAGTCAAGAAGGTAGGCCTGTAGCATTTTTTAGTGAAAATATCAATGAATCCAAGCAAAATTACTCTACCTATGATCTAGAATTATATGCTTTAGTGTAGTCCCTTAGGAAGTGGAGGCATTATTTGTTACCCAAAGAGTTTGTGGTCTTCACAGATAACCAGGCACTCAGTTACATCAACACCCAAGAGAAGCTGAGTAATAGACACTTGAAATGGATGGAATACATCCAAGCTTTCACTTTTACCATCAAGCATAAGAAGGGACAAATGAATAAGGTGGCAGATGCATTAAGCAGGAGAATGTTGACAGTGTAGGAAATACAGCTGAAGAGCATTGGATTGGAGAGTTTCAAAGACCTCTATGGTGAAGATGAAGAATTTTCAGAAGCCTACAAGGTATGCTCTGATTTTGAGAATCATTTTCATAGCCAGTATGCTGAGTATACATTGCAAAATGGACTGTTATTTAAGGGTAATCTGTTATGTGTCCCAAGAGGATCAATGAGGGAAAATTTGATCTAAGAGAAACATAATGGCAGTCTTAGTGGGCATTTTGGAATAAACAAAACTTTAGAGCTGGTACAAAGATTCTATTACTGGCCTAAGTTGGCAAGAGATGTTAGGAAATATGTGGAGCAATGTGTAGTTTTCATGAAAGCCAAAGGGGGAGCCAACAATGCAGGTTTGTATCAACCTTTACCCATTCCCAATAGACCATGGGAGTGTGTTAGTATGGATTTTGTGGTAGGACTCCCCAGGACTAAGGCAGGGTTTGACAGTGTTTATGTAGTTGTGGACAGATTTAGCAAGATGAGTCACTTTATCCCTTGCAAAACTACACATGATGCAAGTTACACAGCCCATCTCTTCTTCAGGGAAGTTGTAAGAATCCATGGATTGCCATTGAGCATTGTATCAGACAGGGATGTGAAATTCATGAGCCATTTTTGGAAGACTTTATGGAGCAGATTGGGAACATATCTGTCATTTGGATTAGCTTACCATCCTCAGACCGATGGTCAGACAAAGGTTGTTAACAGAGTGTTAGGCAATCTTTTAAGATGTTTAACCAAGGAGTATGGACAAACATGGGATATGGTGATTTCTCAAGCTGAATATGCCTACAATGACAGTGTAAACATAACTACAGGAAAAAGTCCTTTTGAGGTTGTGTATGGGATGCACCCAAGAGGAATTTGTGAACTTAGAGACCTTGGATCTCAGGAGAACAGGAGTGGACATGTAGAAGACTTCACTCAGACAATGAAAGAGATTCATGAGCAGGTCAAGTAAACAGTTACAACAGCAACCCAAAAGTTGAAGGAAAAATTTGATTTGTCAAAGAGAGATGTTTAATTTGCAGTTGGGGATTATGTTATGGTCCACCTCAAAAAATCCAGATTGTAGAAGGGGATGTCCACCAAGTTACAAATGAAGAGAGTGGGTCCATGCAAGGTGTTGGCCAAATATGGCAAGAATGCATATAAGGTGGAATTACCATCAGATTTGGGAATCTCTCTAGTTTTCAATGTTGCTGATTTGATCAAATACAAGGGATTAGTCAATGATGATGGTCAGAATAGCAAGGAAATCTTCAAGGACATTAGAAACATGTCCATGCCTACTCAGGACAAGCCTCAGGCAGAGAAGATATTGGAGTCAAGGGTGAAGAAGACCACAAGACACAAGGTGTACATGGAACACCTCATCAAGTGGAAGACCAAGCCTGAATCTGAGGCCACTTGGGTGGATGAAGTTGATTTTAAAAAGTAGGGAATTGACCTGTCCTTACTCTCTCCTTCCAATCTTTCATGTTTGAGCTGAGAGGGGGAGAATGGTGCAGGAGCACCTGGGAAAATACTAGGTTCCCTTGAAGTTTTGCTTGAAGTTAATTTTGTTTGTGTTGGTATTGGTCATGTTGACCATTTGACCATTTTTGATTTAGCATTTGGTAAAGTGGGAATAAACTTGATCTTTTCTCTTAAATGGGTTGGAAGGTGGTAAGCATGGATGGGTTTTTAAAGTCCTAATGTGTCTAGGTTGCCAACCTTGTCAAAGGTTAGGAAAACACAGTGTGTTTTCAAACACTCAACTTTTGGTCGTTCTTGAGCTCGAAACAAAAAACCTAACTATTTCCTAGCAATGTAAAAGGGAGCTCTCAACCTTTTTTAGGGTTGGAAGCATCGGGAACATTGGAAGATATCTGCAAATAATAAAAATACAGTGATTTGTGTGTGCAAAGTTCTGATTTTCTGTTCTTGGCCATGTGACTGCTGCTAAATGGATTAGAGGAGGAATTTTGTTGCATTGTATAACATGTAGTGAAGCTTTTTGAAGCATTTATCTAGTTCAGTAGTTAGGAATTTCATCACTTTCATCTGTTTGTAAATTTCTGTGTTGTTTTCCTGTTGCTGTTTTGACTGGTAAACGTGTTAAAAATGGAGTTTTAGCCTGCACTCCCACCGTACCAAGAAGTATGGAGACATTGGGAAGGTGGCTAAACTCCATTAGTGTACATATTTTAGGGGTAGGAGTCAGTAGAAGCTCAGTCAGCATGCTAAAAGCCTTTTTCCTAGGCGAGCTTGTGATGCCCGGTTGGGAAAAGATAGTTTGAAATCAGACCCTAACGTTGCAGGGGTGCTAATATTTTTGCAATTGAGGTGTGTGGTGTTTGCAGGAAGCTTTGAGAGGGTTTGAGAAGGAGGGCAGAGTCTTTATCAAAGCATTTGTGGCAGGAAGAAGCAAAACATACCAAGAAATGGTCTAAAAACCCTAGTTTCTTGCAAAATTTGAATTGTACCTCTGTACGGACAGAAAAGATCCCAAACCCCAAAAATATTTTAGAGCTTGGAAATTTAGCTAAGGTGTTAGAAGAAAGTTTGGCACACACTTTTGAAAGAGAGGATTTTTGAACTGTTTCTTTGTGTTGAGAGGGCTAATAGGGGCTCAAGGCTAGTAGCCTTCCCAAACCCTAGAATAGGGTTATGTGCTAGCGATGGAGGATTGAGGTTAGTAGGTCAACCAAGGACCTTTGACAGATGATTTTGAATCCCTGTAAGATAACACACACCCCTACAACAAGGTTAGGAAACATTGGAGGTTAGTTAGGGGTGATCCCACAATAGTGGTTTACACTTTTTGGCCTAACTGGACACTGATATTTTTTTTTTTAACACAATCTCCACATTCGGGCACCTATAGCGATTAAACGGTAAGGAATTTGAAGATGATGTAAACTAGAGTCTTGTCACATTTTGTCTGTAGATTCTAAAAATATTTTTTTCAATTTTTTTGGAATCAGATTGCACTTCTTTTTCCATCTCCCACAAAAATTGGTTTTTTAAAACAGCATTTTTAAAAACGCACACCGTATAACGCATAACTTTTTTCCATGAAGGATAAAATTCCAATTCTTTCAAATTTAGATTTCTAACTCCATATCTAGTGCTTCCACTTGGTTAGATAGTTTTTATTGAATATTTTTTCTTTAATCAAGTTTGAATCAAATGACAATTCGCATAAGCGATATATTTATAACTTTTAATGTATCGAAATTCTTCTCTTTTTTTTCAAGGACTTCAATATCTGGTGCACTCCTTATTTTTAATTTTTTTTTATAATCTTCTATTTTTCCACTTGTGAAGAGATTTTGTTTTAGATGAAAAAACCTATATTTAATAAAACATAAAACGATAGATAATAAAACTAAAACATACTAAAATTATATTCATTGGATAGCTCGTCTGAAGGCTACTCGATTCCAAGTTTGGTTTCTAAATTCCCCCATTTTCATCCCCAACCGGAGCTTGAAAGCGTAAAATTTTAGGTTTTTGTGTGAACACATTAAAAAAAATTAGGGAAAAAGGGGTTCGCTAGAATAAAGGGGTTCTTGAACCCGGGAGTTCTAGTGAACGGGGTCAACCACATTCGTGAACCCACAAATATGCATTTTTCCTTTGTTTTGGGCGGAAATATGGGCCCAATAGTTAATGGGTTCGCTCGAACCCTAGTTCGTCGAACCCCTTTATGGTTCGGTCGAACATGTAGGTTCATGCGAACCCCTAAAACCAATTTTTTTGCCATGGGGTCATTTTTTCTCAAATTTCCTTCCTCTTCAAAAGTGTAAACCACTTATGTGGCTTCACCCTTAGTCTTTAAGTGTATTAAGGGCTAGTTGGTGAATGTGAGGGAAAGCACCAAGAATTGCTTGGTTAAGGAATTGTAAATGATAGTAGGGTTGGCTAGAAATACCAGGGGTACCAATTCAGCATTGGGGACCTGAAGGTAGCGTGGTGGAGAGAGTGACACCAAGGGGTTATCAAAGGTGAAACCCGGAGCTTTGAGTCAGTGATTGACTCAATCCAGCCCTGTCCCTATCAGTTACATTCCAAAACTTACAAATTAGGGATTTCTCCCTAAGATCTTTGATTTGCACCTGCAACATATGTTAAGGGAATGTGATTTTGATCGACTCCCGACCCTCTGAAGGTTTTCCCCTACTTTCTTGTTGACATATCTTACTCTACACAACCACTACATCCTTATTTGTTTCTTTGCACCTCCATACTTGCTATTGCGAGCTCTTTGTTCTTGCCACTTTCTTCTTCTTAGATCTATTTCCCTTTCTATCTCTTCATTTACCTTGTGGACTAGCATTTTTGTGTAAAATAGAAGCCCCTTGCATTAGAATCATATTTTCCTTAAGATCCAATTTCTCTAAACCAATAGGATTTCCTGCCTTTACCTCATTTCCCATCTGTTCCCTTGTGCCTTGCTGCTATGTGTTATGGGAATCTGCATGTTGGAAATGAGTAGATCCCTATAGCTTAATGCAAAAATTTTCCTGTTGGTTTACCTCATTTCTCCGATCAACAATCTCATTACACTGAAAATGCGTATCTTTTGGATTGAAGGGACCTCCTCTAGTTTATAAACCTCTATCAAATGAGGTTGTTAGTTTTGCATGTGTTTCATTTTTTATATTTGGTTGACCTGAGATCTCGTTCGCAGTCTTGATAAAAATGATCTAGAAACTATGAACCACCTTGTCTATGCCCTCTTATTTCTTGATTTTCCCCTTCTTGGGTGAATGATTGCCCTCTTCACAAATGTCAAATACTGGTTGCATTCTTTTGTCCAAATGTCTAATAGGGCGAATCAACAACCAGTTAGGTTTTGTGAACCTATGCCTAACAACAAATGAATCGTGCCTTGCATCTTTCCTTCCTAGGTTGCTAGTGGGACCACGATAATGATGCGACCTCCTATCAACACCTTGGGGGACACGAGTGCCGGGTGATCTAAATTTTTCTGAAACATATCTGTTACTCTACCATTTTTTCCATAGCCATTGCTCTGCCATTTTAGGTGGACCCTAATTTTAGTTATTTTTAATTTCTACTTGTAATTTACTCATTTAATTTTAGGTGGACCCATTTTAGGTGGACCCTAATTTTAGTTATTTTTAATTTTAGGTGGACCAACATCTCATAGCAACACATTTGGGGTGAAGGCTCTTTCTGTATTTAGCTGTCGTGTTTGGGGTTTGAAGCTCATGGCATCTTCTTCAAGTTTTGAATGGAAAGTGGTAGGTGTTGTTGAGCACTCAACACTCGAAGGATGGCAACTAGTGGTTGTCACTTAGCATTCAACAACAACATGAAGTATCACCCTCACAACTATAGAGTTCCTAGTACAGTTCGACCATGGGAGTTGCCCTTTTTAGGGTACATTGAAAAATAACACTTATAGCAAGATTTCAAGGTAAATTTCCTATCAATACTCAATTGCATCAAGTATGTGATTGGTGAGGAGGTTTTGCACACTGAATCTCAATGTATCATCTTCCCCGCAAATCTCTTGTTAAGCTTTCTCTCCAACACCATGGATTTACTACAAAACTTTGATTCTTTTCAATCTGTTGCAAGTAAAGTAGTCAATGCAATTTATTTGCAAGATGATGCTTTGATAGAAAGTGTTCAGGCTTATGAGTTCACTTAGGGAGAAGGGTTTGTGGGTGGCTTATTCCCGAAGCATTATCTCCTTCATAAAACATAGATATGTGGATGCGTATGAAGCGATTAAATTGTCTTTGCTCAAAGGATCCTCAAGCTATTTGTACATGGCTTTGAACAGGTATCACTTTGAGTTTTCCAGGGAAGAAATTGAAAAATTTAAGAAGACATATCATGCTATTTCTATTATTCTGTCACATGATTGTCCTTAAGGTTTGCAAGTGAGTATTCCTCCACCTGTTCATCATGCAAGTAGGGTTAATCATTAGGTTCCTGACATCAATATAACAGTCCACTCTCAAGCTCAAACAACAAGTCAAGTGCATATGGTACCCTGTGGGGGTTAGGGTGAAAATTCTATGAACTTAACCCACAGGGGGGGTTAATTTGTAATGTCTTTTTATATTTTTGAGCATACTACGAATATAACAGTGTATGTAATTAATATATGTCTATAATGTCTCCTTTATGTTTAATTTAAAATTTTTCTTTTAATGTGTAAAATGAAAATTTGATTATCTTATATGCTAATTTATGGAAGTGCTTTAATTTAAATTTTATTTTATTATTTTAATAGTGTGAATCCAAATCTCTATAAAATAACTAATTGATTTTTGTGAGATTGTTTTCATAAAGAAAATAAAAATTACATACAAATAGAGAAAATTTATGTATCTAAAAAAATCACTTAATTTAATTATATATATTAATATTAATATATAAACATTAAAAATAAAATATATTATATATATCTTATTAAATTATCATAATATTATATTATATTAGTAAACATAAAATTTATTTAAAATAACATCATGAAGCTAAAACTAAAAAATCATGCTTAGAAAAAATATAAATATAAGTAACATTTATTTATTTTACAACGATTTAATGAAATAACTTTATAAAGTTAATAGTGAAAAAAAATAGTTTACCTTGTTTTCTCCCACAAATTTGTTCATAACACCCCAAAATTTTAGTTTATCTTGTTTTCCCTTGCAATGGCCCATAACACCCAAAATTTTTAGCCAATTATATTCAAGTGAAATAATTTTTAAAGTTAAAACATGTTCAATTTAAAAAGATTAAATTATATTTGAAGAGCATGCAATTTTAGTTTTTAATTGATTCAAAAACAACTTATTAATAACTAATCATTCCTAAGACAAGTACTAATAAATAAAATAATTCAAAGTGTGTGAAAAAAAACTCTTATCTTTTATCTTAAATTTGACAACCATAATTATTAATAAGAAATATTATTTTTCCAAAATAAACAACAGATTTTCATATATATACTAAAAAAATTAAAATTAATTAAATAAAATAACTTCAAATTAATTTCCATAATAATTCCAAGCATTTCCATTTCAATTAAAGCTTATAACTATTTGACATCCCATCCAGGGCTTAAATTTGACGGTCGACCTTGCCTGTCAACAAATTTTTTAATGATGGTTATCTATTCAAAGGTGCCCTTAAAACATTATGATATACCTTAGTGTAAGTAAAAAAATTTTGATTGTATTTTACAGCAAAAATCTCTAAATACGGTCATACGGCCATCAAATTTAAGCCCTGATCCCATCCAATTAGTTGATTGATTATTAAAAATCCCCAACTTGTCAAGACATAAAATTGGAGTTATTTTGTCGGCCTTCCATCCCACAGACTAAATACTATTATCATGGCTCGCCATCTTCCCTGGGAGATGTCTCATCGATGGATGGAATGACCTGAAAACGCAATTTGCTCAGTTAGAATTTGTATGAAATTTTTCAACAGTCTGAATAAACATAAAATAATTTTGATCTAAATCATACCTGATCCTCCTGGTTGTTACTGAAACAGTTTTATTATGTGCGAACCGATCTTGCCCTGCATAGAAGTTGCTCGCGCTTTCATCATTATGCTTAGACTGCACTTCGTCGAATACATCTGTTATTTCCCTCTCTGGATCTGCGACACCATGTTGTAATTTCCTCTTGTTTCTTTTCCCTGACAGGCATTCATCTACAACATATAAATCAAAAAATTGGTAATACCCATGAAAAAAGTTAACTGAGATTCACCAATCTCTCAAGAAAATCATCAGTTCAAGGGGAAAGAACTAACCATTACTGCCCCATATCTTCTTCAATCTACACTTTTTTGAATGGTTTTGAACAAGACGATAGATGTCAGGCTTTTCTGGTTCACTCTCACTTTGGCTCTCCTCAGGAAATCCAAACAGTACTTGACCATTGGAAAACCCAGATTCAACTTCCTATGGATCCACCACCAATCTCTTTTAGCACTATCTTATGTTCACATCCAAAACCATCCGAATTCTCTTATTCAATCAAAGAAGAAGAAAAAATAGTGGAAGCATAGGGCAAATAATAATGCTCAAAATGCATACCTCGTTCAAATCCAGGCTAGATACAGAGGCTATTTTTCCTCTATCTGTTTGCCATCTTTTGCAGGGATATGTATAATCGCCTTTCTGATAAAGGCTTGAGACAAAGGCTTCCTCCATGGAATTAAGATACAAGCTATGTTTTTCATTGGTCCACGATGATTCCGATGATGTGGGATCCTCCAACCACTGTAAAAACATACCAACTGTTAATTTAAATTAACTGAACAATAATCAATGAGACGAAGCAAAACAATTACAACCATATAAAACTCGTAGGCAAACTTAGTACTGTAGCAGGAATTGCTTCAACTCCATAAAAATATAGACAAGATCCAGAAACCAATTCAATAAAAACATTGATCTTTCATCTTACCAGGTTGGCATGTCGCTCACTATTCTCTGTCATGGCTCGGGCATTCCCTACGCATATCAGGGATCTGAGCGAGTAACAGCTTGAATGCTCAAATAAACACTCCAGTCTCAGACGTGATATTTTTCTCACTCATCATATATCAAATCCTTTCTTTATTTTTTCAGCAGAGTTTCAGATATTTAATGTACAAAAATCCCAAAAGCACAATAATATCTTACCAATTCCCGTGTAAAACAGATACTATTTTCAGCCTATGAAAATGCAAAGTAAAATAAGCAATCTGAAGTGCACTGTTTTGGGACGGAAATGAGTAATGGAAGGCCTATAAAAACTGCATAAGTGGAATAATATTTGCCAGCTTTAACCACAGTAATCCCTGCCAGTCTTAAATATCTTCATCTAAACTTCAGGGTTAAATCAAGATTAGGCAAACTCGGTGCTTAAAATGGATTCCTTGATTGTCAAAATATCTTACGGAAATATCTCCCCTGGTCCATCCAGCATCGATGCACGTATGCAGGTTAATATCTTGGACTTATGTCTACTCATTTATTTCTTGTCCAATACTATTACTTCTAAATTTTTTTATTCACATATTTTTTAAATCATATTATGAAGGGTTGTAATTCAATTGGTTGAGTATAATTGGTGATAATGATAGTATGTTTTTTGATTAAACCATCCACGAGATTCCAATCTTTAGAAAAGACAAGAGAATCATAATATCAATATAAGAATAGAATTAATGGGAATGGGATGCAAGGTTGTTCTGTGCTCACTAGTCAAGTGATATTAAATGTGAGTAGTCAAGTAATAAAGGAATGAACCATTGCCAATATAAACTTATACCTTTGGAAGTAACTAATACACTATTCTCAACGACTAATTAATAATTAATTATAAATTAATACTTATGTTATAATATCAATTAATATATTATGTTAATAAGTATTATAATAAATATCGATAATATAATTACCAAAGTATTATACTTGTAAGAGTTTTATCACATCCTAATTAATTATTTTAAGTTAAATAAATAAATGCAACCATTGAAGTAATAATTAGCTTAGATAATAAAGTTGTGGTCAAATATTACCATAAACATTAAGTAAATACAAAAAAATAGAAAAATCAAACAAAATAAGTGTGTGGGTGCTTATCTCAATTTGGATGTAGAAATATTTCTCCAAATGTTAAGAATCTATTTTCCAATGATTTAATTTTTTCTTCTATTCATGTAATGAAATAACTTGCACAAGAGAAAAATATAATAGGAAATATGTTGCAAATACTTGATAATTATAATCCACTTTGAGGGGACAGTTCCTTAAAATGTAGGTCACTTCAAAGGGGCTACCTTCAATAGTCTTCCATAAGAATACAATACACAACATAATGATAATTAGCTAACCTTTACCTCTTCTTTATACCATACATATGTCATTGATGTCACCTACACTAACCTAACCACCTATTCAATTGTATATATCCTCACACACACACTATAGGGTAAGGGTGTAGCATGCCCCTCACCTTAAAAACAACATTATTTCTAATATTGATGACCTTTGGTTATTGTTGAAGGATAAATTCATCTTCCCATGTCACATCTTCAATGGCAAAATTCTTCCACTAAATCCAATTCTCTATATTTTTTATTGTTTGCAGCCTCCTAGTGTGTGTCTAAAGGATCTCCTTAGGTTAAAAAATGAATTTTCCTTTACGATAAAGATTTTTTAACTCTTTATGTATTGAAATTATGTGTCAATCAACTTGCTAATTTATCGTAATATATGTGTATTTTCCTTGTTTTCCTTGAGACTAGAGAGTATCTCTTGTTGGCACTACATGTGTTCTTACATTGTTCTAAGATTTTGGTGTACCCTCAAGGAAAAGTTGATGGATGGTGCATGGTAGGTCCTAGAAATAGTTGAATGGCATGATCATGATCTATTTTGGGAGGAAATCTTTTTTGCATATCCTGTTAAATTATTGAGTGCACATCTATAAGTGCTTGTATATTTGGTGGTGTAGAAACCTTTTGAATTCTTCTTTTCCTACTTATCATCCTCCTCATCCTTCTTTCATATCCACATTTATAATAATTTCTAAGATCTAAAATGGTGTTATGTATGATGATCTACTTGTTCGAATGATCCACCTTGATTGACTAGGTTATGGCCTGTTGTCCATTTGATTGTGATAATGATATCTTCTAAACTTATTCTTGGAGATATATCCCATTGTCCTTTTATTTTATACTTGATTCTAGTCATTTATCCTTTTATTTTATACTCTATATTGTGAATACCTTCTTCCAGCTTGCTCATATTTTCATCTACAAAAGATCACATTAGATATAAATATCTATAAGATCCTAAATCTAAATCTACATCCTGTTGTGTGGTATTTTACTATTGTGTAGGAATTATTCCCCCAACCTCTAGTTTATAGTCTCATCATGATCCTACAAAAATAGTTTTTCTAATAACTCATTCAAAATTATAGAATCCTAAAATTCATTCCCACATTTTCATCATCATCATACTAGGTGTATCAAGTAGATCTATTTTTATTCATTAAATGAATGATTTTTACTTATTTAATATATTCAATCATTTGTCTAGTGTTCTTGATATTGATATTGATATGTGCTAGGTCATTTTGATATTGATATGTGATATGGGACTACACTTTTCCATTATCGGCATCACTGTCATTATCACTATTGCATTTCATCTAATTAACTTTATTAATCCCCTTTTTAACATCATTTGCATCATTAACCTATTTTTTCTATTAATTAAATAATCTCGAATTGTTTAATTAATTCAGTATATCATCATCTAATTTAAGGGTAGATGCACGAAGTTGAGTCCACGAAATGTGGAAGTTTTTGCCTTAGCCAAAATCCCAAAATCGGGTTCAACAAAATGGTATCTCATTTTTTTGATAAATAAGATCCCGTTTAGGTTCGAGGTCCTAAACCTAAAAATAAAATGGGATCCCATTTTGAAAAAAATCCATTTTGGGAAAATTTTCAAAATAGGATTGCGTTTTAAAATTTTTCTATTTTGGAAACTTTCCATTTTGGTAACTTTTCAAAACAAGATCTCATTTTGAAAAAATCCATTTTGGAAAATTTCCATTTTGGCAAATTTTCAAAATGAGATCTCATTTTGAAAACTTTCCATTTTTGGAAACTTTACTTTTTTGGCAACTTTTCAAAACGGAAAATGGGATCCTTGTAAAATGGGATCCCATTTTGTAGAAACATGAAAAATTATTTTTTTTATGAAACGAGATCCCATTTTAGAATGAGATCCTGTTTTCTAAAATATGAATTTTTGGTCGGATTTGTGCTTTGTTTTTTAGTTTGGAAAAAGCGTTGGGGACCTGAACCTAGGCCTTAGACTTGGTTTGACCTACAAGTGGAAGGTCCTAACAATGTCACAAGAAAATAGTGACTTTGGGCATATGTCTTAAGACTTTTTTGTAGAATTTTTTGACGAAATTAAAACCCATTATAGATGAGATAGTGTATATTCCAAATATGTAATTTTTTTACAATTGGATTATTTTTTCTTTTCTTTCAATTAATTTCTGATGAAACAGGTCCATAAACTTGAATTATCAAGGTTTTTTAGTATTTTAATAACTTTTTATTAACATAATTTTTGAAAAACAAATTGTATGAAAGTGTACTTCAAAAAATTATTTTAAATTAATAAAAAAATCAAAAAATGATAAATTTAGGTCATCTTATGTGTGACGTACAAGATGATTTTCAAAACACCAAATATGCCCAATAAAAAATTAACAAAAAAAATTCAGTAAAAAATTACAAAAAATATAGAAAGCATGCTTTAGTGAGTTAAAAATATTTTCCCAAAAGGATTTAGAAAAATATGATTATTTAGGTCAAAATATGGATGACGTACACGTGCATGGTATGGTAAAAAAAGGTGACTTTTAAACAGTGGTTTTTAGAAACACC
Organism: Sequoia sempervirens; assembly: GCA_007258455.2. Classification (NCBI taxonomy): domain Eukaryota; kingdom Viridiplantae; phylum Streptophyta; class Pinopsida; order Cupressales; family Cupressaceae; genus Sequoia; species Sequoia sempervirens. The sequence goes on from VDFB02012668.1 coordinate 41,849, forward strand.
CATTGAAAATCAATTTGTATCATCTGGGTATTGAAATAAATTATATATTTGGAAACTCGACTCCAAGTACTACATTTTATGATTAGTGACTTTTTTAAGATTCCATCTCTAAGTTCTTCAAATTTTAAGGTCAAATGTGACAAATTCTGAAAATTAGGGAAAACACTTTCGCTTTTTGGCCAAAAAGTGGACTCAACTTCTTGCCAGCACCCTTAACCTTATTTGTCTTAATAAATTAAATAAACACAAGTTATTTAATTATGTCACTAACATACCTTATTCATCTAAATTAATTAAATTGATATCATTAATAATTGAATTAAACTACTTTCCATTCTCTAAATTTGAATAATTAAATCAATTATTCAAAATCACTCAACATGGTCAACAAATAAATATATCTTTATTTGTCAAAGTCAAATGTAACTTTCACATTCATCTCCAACATTAATTAATTATTAAATTAATTAATACATCCTCACATGTCTTGATTGAAAAAAATCATGATCACTGATTTCTCAATCTATTTCCTAACTCAACCTGACTTTCTCAATCCCACTAAACACTCAATATGACTTATTCAATCCCATGAATCATTCCAATCCAATCCCAATGATTAGATCCAATTAAAATCCTTAATTGGATCAATTAGAGGAGTTAAGCGATCAATCTATTTCCTCTCAATGGTTTTAAACCTTTAATCATGATCTTTCATTATTGAATCCTGATAGTTCATCTAAAAACTAAAAAAATATAAAACAACCTTCTTCCTTCTCACAAACAATCAAATCATCTAGAGAATTTGTGGAGAGGTTATGTCAAAATAACCATTGAAGTGCATTTAGCACATTTGTATTCAAAATCGCTACTACTACTACCTTTGAGATTTCAACAACAATGGAGGCTTCATATTGTTCTAGAACTCCAACATCCATTATCAATACAAACACACTTCGACATGGGATGGTAAAATTGTAATGTTTTGAATTCATTTATGTTCTCATTTATGTTAGCATTTCTTATTGAATTCATTGCTTTACAATCGCATTTCATGAGTAGGTTGGGATTTTATCTTGTTTTGATTTCATTCATTTGACTTCATTGCTGTATTTCCATCTTTCTATTTCCCCCTTACACATTCTAGCACATCGGATGGGACCTAGGTCCTTAACTTTAAAGTTTTCATTGAGTTTGGTGAGTAGTTACATGTTTTTGGTCACAGACACGCTTTTCAAGAATCAATTTTGCTAACTAGAACATTTTTTCCTTAAAATACAAATGCATCCATCTCTCTTCTTTTGCTGCTATCGACCCAAATTTAGTTGCTATTGTCGAGATAGCCGCTATTGAATTTTTTGTGTTGTAGGTTGCTGAGTATGGGTATTTGAACTGACATTACAAAACCACTTTCTCCCTAAAAAGAGCCACTTTTGACCTAAAAAGCCATTGCTATCGCCTGGAAAAGTTGCCATTGCACTAAATACAAGGTTGCTACAATAGGTAATAGGTCTGTTATTGACTTGTTTTTTGAGTCTATCAATTTTTGTGTTTTGTGAGACTTTCTAACATGGTTGGTGCATCCCTTGCAATGTTATGACATGTTTTCATGTGAACAACTAATCATTTTCTTGCAGTGTTGACAAATGGTCCAAGGTGTTTTAATTTTCAAAGCATTTTTAGTTAAAATATTTACATTTGGTGCTCTTAAGAAGAACTCACTTTATTTTGGTGCATTAAAAATGAACAAGGAAACTTGAAATGTTTACATTTGGTGCTCTTAAAAAGAACTCACTTTCTTTTGGTGCATTAAAAATGAACAAGACAAATTGAAATGTTTACATTTGGTGCTCTTAAAATGAACTCACTTTCTTTTGGTGCATTAAAAATGAACAAGATAACTTGAAATGTTTACATTTGGTGCTCTTAAAATGAACTCACTTTCTTTTGGTGCATTAAAAATGAACAAGAAAACTTGAAACATTTATATTTGGTGCATTAAAACTTGGTTACAAATCTTCATGTTTCAGTTTGGTGCATAAAATTGAATGTTTCATCTTGGTCTAATTGCAATAACAACCAATTTGTTTATGGCACTTTTTTCTTGAAGTCTCAAATATTTGAAGTTGGTGCATCTAAAAAATGAATTGTTATCTTTACACACTTCATTTTTGGGCTTAAAATCAAATTGCTATAAATTGTCTACTGTGTTCACTGTGTCTAGCAAGCTAAGTGCATATCCTCTCCCCTTGCATCTTTGGATGATCTTGGGTGATGAGAAACACTTTGGGCCCTTTGCATCTTTTTTTTACATCATTACCTTTAGATTGGGCCTACCTTGAGATACATCTCACACTGGAGAACTCAAGGTGACCCAAAGTGGTATTTCCCTCAAGCCGCTATATAAATTGACTTCGACTAAAGCGTGGGTCTAACCAGAGATTACTTTGTCAATAGTTCCATTTAGAATAGGGAGGTATCCACATTCGTGTGAGGTATAATTAGTCCCCTAGTAGGAGTGGTTAAAGCCTTAAGTGGCTTGCTGGATGTTAGCCAGGCGTTGAGTTCCTTGAGTAGTGACTAAAAACTTTATAGTAGTTTCCCACCTTATGGATTGACCGTGTATTAGTGATATTTTCAGTGCAAGGGATGCACACTGTACCCTGAAGCTTTTTACTAACCATATGAACTACCTTGAGTTGAGATAGAAATCCCCATCTTAGCATAAGCTACTTGTAGTTTTCTGGGGAAAGGGTGATTTGGGTTATTCTTCCATTCTAGGAGGCCCCTATCTATCCACTCTCGAAATACTTAAGTGTATACATCCCTTTGGGTGTTCCCGCCCTTGAGTTGAAGGAGCTTCCTAGTTGTGGGCCTAAAAATATTACCACTGGCTTTGAACTTAGGGATGAAACTACTTGAAGTGTTTTTCGATGTGTTATTACTAGTATAAATTGGGCTGATTTTGGCCTATTGTCATCAAAACATTACGATCAAGTCATACACTTTGTTTGTTGTGTTTTATCACTTGTTGTATCTCATAAACATTGTCTCAAAAATTAGACCAAATGGACATCAAGAAATTGAAAACTTTTCAAAACAAACTACCATCACCAAATTGGAAACAAGTGAAATAGAGTCGCTATTGCTAAATTTTTCCACTATTCCCCAAACATTACCACTGTTGACCTAAATATTGCTCTCTTTTGCTCAAATTAGCCACTTTTGATGTCTTTATTTTTTGACAGTCACTTTAAAAAAAATCCTCTCTTGAGAAACTTGGTCATAGTTTCCTTAAAATAGAGTCTCTATTGATCTAAAACACTGCTACTATTTCCATAAATAGAAATCGCTATCAACCTATTTGTAGGATTCTCATAGAATTGGTCAAACAAATTGATTTTCAAACTTTTGGTCTTAAAACTCCATTCAGTTATTAGAAAACATTATTGGACCTATTAGTCAAAATATGATGCAGAGCTAGGAGGATTCAACAAAACATCTCACAAACATTCAATAATAATTCAAAGAAATCTTTGTATAACACATGCTATTAGGCATTCTATATCACATTGGAAACATAACTATGGCAGCCCACAATTTAATGCAACGAACAACCATTAATAACTTCCACAAAACAAATAATTAAGCCAATCGCTCTAGTAAGATTGAAGAAAACATAGCTATAGACCTTTCCTCCAACTTTTATGAAAATCCAACGATGGAAAAGAAAGTTATTGCATTTTCCCCAAAACTGCAAACCCTAGGTAGGGTTCATACCCGCCCTCACAAAAATGATAACTTATTCAAATATTAATGAAATTTGATGAGACTTAAAGAAAATGATTTAGTAGATTCACATGGAAACAAAATCCAATTGGTTTTAGATCCAAAATATAGACTTTACAATCCGTACCATCACATTTTTCAGACTGTAAATTCTACACAATATTGTTATAATAGGGAAGTCTCACCAAAATAGTCATATCTTCCATAAAAATCCATAAAATTCAATGACACAAAAAGAATTGGAAACTAGAAATAGAGATATTTTCATCCATATATGACACTCCATTATTTGTATCCATACCAGGCCATACTTGAAGCACAACTTCAGCCTGGAAACAATGTAAAAATCAGAAAATGCACACAAAATTTGAGGTTGCCATTCATGAAACTTCAAAAATAATGTCTCCAACCCCCAACTGAAGTTTTGGATGGTGTATTTATACATTTCCAACCAAAACCAACTATTTTCAACCACCTTTTGATTATTTTGTTGACAAAACACCTTAATGGTCAACACTTTATCTACCTAATTTTGCACTTTTGACAATTTTTACAATATGGAACAACTTTAAAAATGATTTGACAAATGACTTAAAATATGACTTCCTAATACTTAAAAACCTCTAAAATGGTTTGATAAACCTTATTATAAGACCCAATACACAAAATAAATCAACTGTTTACAAATGGCCTCATGGAGGCAAGAAATCAAACAAGTGCTCATGCACCAAACTCCCAGGGGAAAAAGAATTCAAGCCCCTTTGAATTGTCTTCTTCCTAATCTTCCAATTCCTTTGCACTTTTTACTTTATCTTTTCAACCTTCTTTTGTTCTTCTTCAAATGCTGCACCTTAACTTGTAATTTGTTTCTTGTCCAAAATATTAGCACAATAAAGAAATGAAATATGGTTTCTACCACAATACCTCCATCTTTCTTCAACTCTCTATAGGTTTCCAAAAGAAATTCATCCTTGATCATTTCTTCTTCAAATCTTGACACAAACTCAATATCTTCTCCCTCTAAAATCAGGTTCTTCATCTCATCCTCTTCTTCATCTTCATGCTTAGGGACATCTATGTCTTCATCTAGGAATTCTTCATGTGCATCTTCATATGCTTCTTCTTCCTCTTTCATCTTCTTGTGTCTTCTTCTTTACACAATCTTATTTTTAGGAAAAACCATCTTCCTTTTCAATGTCAAATTCCAACTTATCTCTTGTTTCATCATTTTTCCTATCTTCATCATGGATTCTTGGAACTCTTCTTCAAACCTCTTCAACTCTTTCTTCAACTCAACAATCTCTTTGTCCATCTTCTCTTGCCTTTCCCTCTTCTTTCTTTCCTCTTCTACCTGCAAATGCCTTCTCAAATTCTCCATCTTTCAGAAATTCTCTCCTTGCTCACAACTTCTCAACTTTCCTCAAATTTTTCTTTCCCTTCTCAATGGCATCAACCAGGTTCTCACATAACCTGCAACCAACCACAACACAACACCAAACAAAAAACAACAACTACAACTCACCAACCCAAATCTTTCGCAGAATCTGATACCAATTTGATGCAGAGTTAGGAGGATTCAACAACACATCTCACAAACATTCAATAATAATTCAAAGAAATATTTGTATAACACATGCTATTAGGCATTCTATATCACATTGGAAACATAACTATGGTAGCCCACAGTTTAATACAATGAACAATCATTAATAACTTCCACAAAACAAATAATGAAGCCAATTGCTCCGGTGAGATTGAAGACAACATAGCTATAGACCTTTCCTCCAATTTTTTTATGAAGATCCTGTTGGAACTGTAAAAATCTAATGATTTTACATATATTTTCATTCATAATATTTCTGATTTGGTCTTACCATATGCATATTTTATCTATAGCTTGCCATATTGCCCCATTGAATCAATCGAGTTATGCATTTTTCATGTCTGGGTCCATATCGACGTAGGTCTCCCATTATCTCCCCGACCCATGTTGCTTCTATGATTCATTTGTTGCAGGTTGTCGGCGGGACTTTCTCATTGTCACAACGATTGACGTCCACATTTGGTTCATATCGACATGAGGAAGGCTGGGTCTCCTCGATCCGTTGAGCATTTTATATTGATAAATGTCTGTTGCCTATCGGCAAGACGTTTCTATTGTCACGGCGATTGAGAATTTCTTCTGTTGGCAGTTATCGGCGTATGTTGTGGCTATCGGGGTAGAGTCTCACCGAGTTCTGTGTGTCTCCCCGACTTATGTGTGCAGAAGTCTATCGGCGAAGGTTATGGGTATCGATATCATGACTTGGCGAATCCAATATGTCTTACCAACCTCGCACGGGTGTTCTCTTTGGCAAAAGTTTTGTTTTCGGCATTGGGTCTTAGCGAATGCATATGGGTCTCACCGATGGAACGTAATGAGAGCCTTTGTCGGTGTGAGTTTCTCTTTCTCTTGGCGATCTATGGTGCTGGGATGACTTGTGCTATGACTTAGCAAATTCTACAGGACGTCTTTTCGAGGGTTTGAGGTTATGGAAACGATAGACCTTTGTCGGCATAAGTGTTGCTTTGTCTCGGTGAACTAAGAAAATAGCGCAATGTGGGACCTTCGGTATAATGAGGAGCTATCTGCATAAGGTCCCCCTGACATTGTTTTGTCTTGCCAAATGGAATGAGAAGTATGGACTTGTCGGCAAGAAAATCTTTAAGTCATGGCGACATTCAGAGTGGATAAGGATCTTCGGTAAAGCAATGTGGAGTCTGCGAGAGGTCTTCCCGATGTCATAAGGCTACGATGACTATGAGTAAAACAAAAGGAATACTTCGGTAAGAGATGTCCTTGTGTCTCACCGATTGGAAACGAACATAACAGGAAAGTGAACATGAATGATCTGCATGACATCTCCCCGACGGTCGATAGTCTTGGCGAGAGTGAAATACAAAGTGCACGGGATGATAGCGTTTGAATTGCCTTCGGCAGGACGATATGTTGTGTCTCACCGACTGTTTGCTAGTAAATAACAAAAATACATTTCCTGTGGCCGACATGTGAATTCATATAACCGTTGGCTGACTTGATTTGGAGCCCGATTTTTATGGATGGCCAACATGATATTTCAAATATGTTTTATTTTCTCATGCTGGTGTATAAATAGGCATTTTGGCAATTGTAATAAGGGAAGTTTTATGAGTTATTCGATACAGTAGGAAAATTATATTGATATAGAGTAGTAAATTTATCAAATCAGAGGCTATGATGCATGTTCTAAAATGGAGGTATTTATGAATATCAATTGATGTTGCTGCACATGTCTGATATCAGTTATCTGTTGAATTTAATAAAGGAATTGCTAAGTTGTCTCCAAGATGGATTCTTTCTGATTGTTTAAATTGATATGACAAGTTTGTATTCAATTTATCAGTGCACATTTGTTGTACTTGTGTGATCAGTTGATTGGTTCTTTCAAGTAAAGACTAAATCCTTTTAGTTAATCATAGTAATCAGAGAGATTCGATTGGATTATTCAAGTAGAGCTTAGTAATCACATTCTTGCATGTTTGTACAAGTTGTAAACAAAATGTATGCCAGATAATTTGAATTTTCTCAAAGAAGTGTTGCTCATCTTGATCTCATTTGACTCCGCATACCCAACAAAGCACTGGTCTCTACACTTCATTATTTGAACTTATTCAATTTTCTTTACATCTATTAGTCAAGCATTCATTTTAGGATTCAGATCATAATATTGTTATTGTTATCAAGTTGGTTTTCATTTGTTCACTATCATCTGCCCTTGTGGACAAAATATTTCAGAAGGATAGATCACAAGTTAAGTCTGCATTATTCAAAAAGGTACACCCGCCCAGGTTTTGTAGCACCTAAAGAGTAGAAGGTTGAGTTCTCTTGACCTTGTTTGTTACCCTAAAGCGTATCAAGAGATTGGCAGCCTCTTGAGGCATTCAGCCTGTGTTTTTGAGAGCTAACAAATTGGTGACTCTGCTGGGGAACAATCAAAATCAAGGCCTTAATCATAGAGTCAGAAATCTTGCACAGACTCCACTGGGAATAAAAAGTATCAAACTATTTTCTCATTTTTGATAAAAGTGAGTGGCGACTCTAACATAAATTTTGCAGCTGTTCATCATGAATGGAAGAAGATCTCAGTACAGGGGAGGTCATATTGAAGCTCCTGCTGGCAGCAGTAAGTGGACACATAAAGATGATAGAGCTGATAAAGGAAAGAGGATCAATGAGGACATGTGCATAACAGATAAAGGAAAAGCACCAAGAGAACATTGTGAAACATATAATTGCTATGATACAAGGAGAGATGATTCAAGTGCAGAGCCTTGTACCCTAGAAGATCAAAGAAATCCTTTCCCTTCTCTCGATCCTCAGAAACAGGCTGAGTTTGAAGCTAGAAAGAGGCAAGAATATGATCTAGAAATGTAGGGTGATCAGAATGAACCTATTGATCATGCATCTCCTCAAGAAGATTATGAATCTTTGAGTTTTGAAGAAATCAAGGCGTTGTTTGAATCCCAAGAAAAGGAAAGAAAAGAACGGGAAAGGGCCCGAATGATACAAGCAATAAAAGAATCCAAATTGCAGAAAGCACAAGTTACTAATCAGATAGTTGATTGCCCCCCAAAGTATGTACCACCTCATAAGCAAGGTAGTCATGGTGCAAGGCCATCTAATCAATCGAATGCTCAGAACCATCAGACTGGGAATCACTACAGGAAGCCATGTCAGCCGCCTCATATTCCCACACAGCATACAAATGTGCATCCGCCTCCTGGTCAACATCACACCCCTTAGCATAATGCACAATACAATAATCCTATGTATCAGTATCAATATCCACCTATCCCTCCCCCCCACCAATACGTAGCAATGATCAGACAGTTTGATTTGGTAGGATTCAATCTGGATGCCCTTACCCTATGGATTGCAGCTGGAGAGGTTTGATTCCCAAGTTTACAGGGAGCAATGCAGTCACTGCTGAAGAACATCTAAGGAATTTCAATATGTCCATTCAAGATATAGTTATGCCACGTGAAGATTTGCACATGAGGCTGTTTATGATGTCACTTATTGAAGATGCTAGGGATTGGTTTAACAACTTGCCAGCGTATTCAATTAATTCTCTCCAAGCATTTCAAGATAAATTCTTAGAGCAATATGGGAATCAAAATGCTCCAGATGCAGCCTTTCATGAATTGGTGAGGATTCAGAAAAATTAGAATGATTCAATTTATGATTTCAACCGAAAATTCAACAAGTTGCATACTAAAGTACCTCCTAGATCAAGGTTGTCAGACTCTGCTGCATTGAGTATTTATTTGAGTGCATTTGATCCTAAGATAGGGTATGAACTGAGAAGTAGATCCCCAAGAGATTTGGATGAAGCACAGAAAATTGCATTAACAATTGAAAATAACAGGAAGGCTGCTGGTATAACTAATAAAAGAGACAACCCAAGGCCTCCTTAGCAAAATAATTATCAGTACAGACAAGAGAATACATACATAAATGAGAACAAAAATGAAAGGCCAAGGTTGCATGATATGCCTTACAATACAGACTGGAAATATGGGAAACCTGTGACAGCCAAGCCAAGAAGTAAAGAGACTCCTGATCCGTTGAGCAAAAAGGGAACTTACATGGTGAGCAATAATTATTTCTGTGAAGTTTGTAATCAACCACATTCTCCATAATACTGTGTTGTAGCTCAAAAGATGCAAGAAGAGGGAATGTTGATGAAGAATAATGAAGAAGATCACAAAATTTACTTGACTTCAGATACTTTTTATCATGCTGAGGAAGGATATTCATCTTTATAGGATGAAGGCTATGAGTATGACGTTTCTAATCAGAAGTATAATGTCCATATGGCTGAACAACAGATCTTTTATGATTTTGATGAAGATGACACAGAGCCACATCTTGTTGAAACACCTGTTCAGTGCAATGTAAGGAGACCCACTAAAGATGAAATGGAGAAAATAATTGTTGCAGCAGTTGAGAATGTAAGGAGTAAATATTGGTTGAGAAACAGAAAAATGAATGAGCTAGATGGAGTTCCTGGGGGAATTTTTGTAAAAGATCAGAAGGAAAAACAGGAAACTGTAAAAAACCAGAGAACAAGCAGCATGATAAAATTGAAAAGAAGCCTGTCCAAGAGCAAAAAGTTGCAGAATTACACAAGGAAATGCAAAAGTCGGATCAACCTAGTAAAAAAGAAAAAGAAGAAAGCAAATGAGAAGCGCCAGAACTGAAGAAGACTATTAAGACAGAAAGCTCCTCTTTTGATTTCACCCAGGCATTATCCTAGGTAAAAATATCCGTTCCACTACTTGAATTGATGAAAATTAAGGAGTATAGAAATAATGTTGTTCAATTGATTACAACTAGGAATGAAAAACATATGAATTCTGAAGAAGTCAATAGGCAGGATAAGATAAATAATTCAGAAGTCTGCTTGAATGATGTATTAGCAACTTCCCCACAAGTGGATCCTTTCTTCACCACATTGCTTATAAATAATAAATTACTGAGGAATTGCATGATAGATTATGGTGCTGCTATAAATATTATGCCAGCGGGTGTAATGAAGTAGCTAGGCTTGTGTGTTGATACATATGAAGGGAAGTGCTATGCAATGGATAACAGACCTGTACCTGTGGTAGGCATTATGAGAGGTGTTGAAGTCAAATTAGCTAATTATCCACATGTGGCTTATAATATAGATATAACAGTGATTGATACTCCTCCTCACTTTGGGATGCTTCTGTCAAGATAGTGGATAGCAGCAGTTGGAGGAAATGTCTAGTTTGATTTATCTTATGCTACAATACCAGTGAATGGTCAGGAAGTCAAGTTGTATAGAGAGCCAAGAATGAACCAACTTGTTGATTATGTGCCTCAGGATCAAATTAATTGTTTTTGTGATGCTGATCTTGAAAATTTTAAGATTGAACCAACTCAACCAGAATTAACCAATAGTGATCCAATTGAAAAGAATGTGGCACAAAGCTGCAATGAAGTATGGAAGATGTATTTTGATGGAGCATGCAACCAAGAAGGTAATGGCACTGGGATTGTATTTGTTTCACCTAAAGGTATTACTTTTAAATATTCATTTCTGTTAGCATTTGAATGTACAAACAATGTGGCAGAGTATAAAGCTTTATTGATAGGCTTGAACATAGCTGTGAAACACAAGATTAAGTTGCTGGCTATTTTGGGCGATTCTGAGTTGGTTGTTTCACAAATCAAATCAAAATATGCAACAAAGCACAAAAGATTAAAACAATATAGGAATGTTTTATGGGATACAATTGAATTGTTTGATGCATTTTCAATTGAGTGGATTGACAGATCAAAGAACATAATGGCTGATTTTTTAGCAAATGTGGCACTGAAAAGAGATGATATCACATTGGCTGGGGTATCACAGATTGAGTTCAAGACAAGACCTGCTGTTCTTGATAATGTTTATAGTTGGCAGGTCTTCAATGATGATACTGACCTTTTGAAATTCCTCAATTGTATAGATCAGTATGAGGCTCAGGAAATTGATTTCAATGCTTTTGTTGAAGAAGTGGATGGGAAGCAAACTATGTTTGGCAAAGAGATATTGCAGCTCAAAACAAATAAATTGCCCAAGGGTCTAGTGGCATTAGAGAGGCTGTATGATGGAAATGATAGATCTCTAATGAAACAAATGCCAGTCAAAAGAGAAGATATTGAAGAAGTCAACTTAAGGACTGAGATAGCACCAAGAAAGGTATACATTGGAAAGAAGATCAACCCTACGATTAGAAGAATGCTGATAGAGTTGCTGAGAAAATACAAGCATATTTTTGCTTGGTCTTATGAAGATCTGAAAGCATACAGGGAAGATTTATTTCAGCATGAAATACCACTAAAGCCAGACGCCAAGCCTTTCAGACAAAAGAAAAGACCTATAAATCCAACACTGGAGCCTAAAATGCAAGAGGAATTGATAAAGCTCAAGGATGGAGGAATTATCAAACCAATCAGACATTCACCGTGGGTTTCAAATTTGGTTCCAGTGAGAAAGAAGAATGGTGATATCAGATTATGTGTGGACTTCAAGAATTTAAATATGACATCTCTCAAAGATAATTATCCTTTACCCAATATGGAGGCCATATTACATAAGGTGACAGGGTGTGAATTTCTATCCATGATGGATGGGTTTTCTGGATACAATCAAGTTAAAGTCAAGGAATCTGAGCAATACAAGACAACATTCACAACTCCTTAGGGAACATATGTATACATAAGAATGCCATTTGGTCTCACTAATACTGGAGCCACTTTTCAACGGGCTATGGATGTAGCATTTGCTGATTTGATTAATGCTATCATGGTGGTGTATCAAGATGATCTGACTGCTTATTCAAAAAGGGCTGAAGATCATGTGCAATATCTGGAAAAAGGTATTTATTAAAGCTCTTGAATATGGTATTAGTTTAAATCCAAAGAAATGTCATTTTGCAGTCACAGAGGGTAATCTCTTGGGGCATATTGTTTCAAAAGAGGGAATTAGAATAGATCCTGAGAGGGTTGAAGCTATTGATAAAATTCCTATTCCCAAAACTGTCAAGGCAATACAATCTTTCTTTGGACAAATTAATTTTGTCAGAAGATTCATTTCTAACTTTGCTGAGATCATCAAGCCCATATCTAAAATGTTGAAGAAAGGACAAAAAATGGATTGGACTGCTGAAGCTTTGGATGCTTTTATGTCTATCAAAAAGGCTATCAAAGAGGCTCCTGTTCTTAAATCTCCAAACTTTGCAAAGCCCTTTCAGGTATTTTCATTTGCTTCAATGCACACTATTGCTGCTGTTATGTTACAAAAGAATGAGGATGGTTATGAACAGCCTGTGTCTTTCTTTAGTAAGTCTTTACAAGGGTTTGAGTTGAAGTATGATATAATGGAAAAATAAGCGTTTGCATTGGTAAAGGCCACAAAGGAATTCATACCATATCTTGTTGGAGCAAAGGTGATTGCTTATGTCCCTCATGCTGCTGTCAAGGATATTTTGACACAATCTGAAGTTATAGGGAAAAGATGCAGATGGATCAACAGGATTCAAGAATTTGACATGGAAATACAGATTACTAAGCTGGTAAGAGGCCAAGGCTTGGCTAGGCTAATGACAAAAACTAATATTGATGCAAATCAGATCTGCAATGTTGAGGAAGGGACTGCAATTGCAAGCATTGAGCACACTCCTTGGTATACTGATGTTATGCACTATCTTAAATACATGAAGTGCCCAAAAGGATTGAGTGACAGCCAAAGGAGAACTTTGAAGTTGCAGGCATCCAAATATGTTTTTATGGATGGCGATCTATTTTGGAAAAATAGAGATGACATATTATTATTGTGCCTTGATGAGTCACAGGCCAAACATGTTTTAAGAGAAATGCATGAAGGAGTTTGTGGAGGTCATTATTCAACAAAGACGACTGCACACAAAATTCTCAGGGTAGGTTATTATTGGCCAAAGGTTTTTAATGATTCTTTTACACATGTGAGAAGATGTGAGGCCTGCCAAAAGTTTTCTGGAAAGTTGAAGTACCAGGGTGCTCTACCACTTCGACCCTTGCAGGCTGATGCCCCTTTCCATCAATGGGGAATTGATTTCATTGGAGAGGTACAAGAGAAGTCAAGTGGAGGAAATAGATGGATACTAGTTGCCACTGATTATTTTACAAAGTGGGTGGAGGCTATCCCAACCAAGCAGGCTACAAGTAAAGTTGTAACAAATTTCTTGATGGGCAACATTATCACCAGATTTGGTACACCATTGAGGATAATCACAGACAATGGGATGTGCTTCAGATAAGATGAATTCAAAGGTTTTTGTGATAAGTATGGCATTACTATTTCTTATGCAGCTCCTTATCATCCACAAGCCAATGGTCAAGCAGTGTCTAGCAATAAGAGTCTCTTGAAGATTATAAAGAGGATGCTGGGACAAAATAAGAAGGCTTGGGATTCAAAGTTAAAACTGGCTGTGTGGGCTGATAGGGTCACTATGAAAAAGGCAATTGGAAAGTCTCCATTTGAATTAGCGTATGGAGCACAAGCCAGGATGCCTCTGTAGAATTTGTTACCAGTCTATCAGTTTGTCTTACAGGAAGATTTGGAGGTTCTTGAACCCATGGAAGACAGAATGGAGCAACTTGCTGAACTCGATGAAGCAAGGAGAGAGGCCCAAAGTCAAAATGTGAAGTTACAGGCATATATGAAGTATCTATTTGACAAGAAGGCAAATAATAGAAAATTTGAAGAAAATGATTTGGTGTTGATGTGGAATGCAAGGTGTCAGGAGAAAGGTAAGCATGGTAAATTTGAAGCTCTTTGGCTAGGACCTTTTGTTGTTGTTGGAAAGAAGGGTGAAGACTCATATTATCTACAGAACATGGTTGGTGAAGATCAGGAATTTCCTATTCATGGGAAATTCTTGAAGCTTTTCTTCTCTTGAGCAACACAGAGGATTAAGGGTTGCCAGTGCATGGACAACTCTTGTGTATCTTCTTTAAAATTATTTTCCATGCACAGTAGTTTAGGTTTCATCCATCCCCATTTTGCATTCATTTCCATTGCCATTCACTCCATTGTTGCTCACTGGTTCTTTTTTTTTTGTCTGGTCTGCTAACCGAGGATTCTGGATCCTTGCAATGATCTCACTATCATTCATCCCCAGATGGAGCCACTGTTGGAATTGTAAAAATCTGATGATTTTACATATATTTTCATTCATAATATTTCTGATTTGGTCTTACCGTATGCATATTTTATCTATAGCTTGCCATATTGCCCCATTGAATCAATCGAGTTATTCATTTTTCATGTCTGGGTCCATATCGGCGTAGGTCTCCCATTATCTCCCCAACCCATGTTGCTTCTATGATTTGTTTGTTGCAAGTTGTCGGCAGGACTTTCTCATTGTCACAACGATCGGTGTCCACATCTGGTTCATATCGACATGAGGAAGGCTGGGTCTCCCTGATTTGTTGAGCATTTTATATTGATAAACGTCTATTGCCTATCGGCAAGATGTTTCTATTGTCACGACGATTGAGAATTTCTTCTGCTGGCAGTTATCGGCGTATGTTGTGGCTATCGGGGTAGAGTCTCACTGAGTTCTGTGTGTCTCCCTGACTTATGTGTGCGGAAGTCTATCGACGAAGGTTATGGGTATCGGTATCATGTCTTGGCGAATCCAATATGTCTTACCGACCTCGCACAGGTGTTCTCTTTGGAAAAAGTTTTGTTTTTGGCATTGGGTCTTAGTGAATGCATATGGGTCTCATCGATGGAACGTAATGAGAGCCTTTGTCAGTGTGAGTTTCTCTTTCTCTTGGCGATCTATGGTGCCGAGATGACTTGCGCTATGACTTCGAAAATTCTATAGGACGTCTTGCTGAGGGTTTGAGGTTATGGCGACGATAGACCTTTGTCGGCATAAGTGTTGCTTTGTCTCAGCAAACTAAGAAAATAGCGCGCAATGTGGGACCTTCGGTATAATGAGGAGCTATCTGCATAAGGTCCCCTCGACATTGTTTTGTCTTGCTGAATGGAATGAGAAGTATGGACTCATTGGCAAGAAAATCTTTAAGTCACGGTGACATTCAGAGTGGATAAGGATCTTCGGTAAAGCAATGTGCAGTCTACGAGAGGTCTTCCCAATGTCATAAGGCTACGATGACTGTGAGTAAAACAAAAGGAATACTTCGGTAAGAGATGTCCTTGTGTCTCACCGATTGGAAATGAACATAACAGGAAAGTGAACATGAATGATCTACGTGACATCTCCCCGACGGTCGACAGTCTTGGTGAGAGCGAAATACAAAGCGCATGGGATGATAGCATTTGAATTGCCTTCGACAGGATGATATATTGTGTCTCGCCGACTGTTTGCTAGTAAATAACATAAATACATTTCCTTTGGCCAACATGTGAATTCATATAACCGTTGTTGGCCGACTTGATTTGGAGCCCGATTTTTATGGATGGTCGACATGATATTTCAAATATGTTTTATTTTCTCATGCTGGTGTATAAATAGGCCCATTTTCGCAATTGTAATAAGGGCAGTTTTATGAGTTATTCGATACAGTAGGAAAATTGTATGGATACAGAGCAGTAAATTTATCAAATCAGAGGCTATGATGCATGTTCTAAAATGGAGGTATTTATGAATGTCAATTGATGTTGCTGCACATGTCTGGTATTAGTTATCTGTTGAATTTAATAAAGGAATTGCTAAGTTGTCTCCAAGATGGATTCTTTCTGATTGTTTAAATTGATATGACAAGTTTGTATTCAATTTATCAGTGCACATTTGTTGTACTTGTGTGATCGGTTGATTGGTTCTTTCAAGTAAAGACTAAATCCTTTTAGTTAATCACAGTAATTAGAGAGATTCGATTGGATTATTCAAGTAGAGCTTAGTAATCACATTCTTGCATGTTTGTACAAGTTGTAAACAAAATGTATGCCAGATAATTTGAATTTTCTCAGAGAAGTGTTGCTCATCTTGATCTCATTTGACTCTGCATACCCAACAAAGCACTGGTCTCTACACTTCATTATCTGAACTTATTCAGTTTTCTTTACATCTATTAGTCAAGCATTCATTTTAGGATTTAGATAAGAATATTGTTATTTTTATCAAGTTGGTTTTAATTTGTTCACTATCATCTGCCCTTGTGGACAAAGTATTTCAGAAGGATAGATCACAAGTTAAGTCTGCATTATTCAGAGAGGTACACCCACCCAGGTTTTGCAGCACCTAAAGAGTAGAAGGTTGAGTTCTCTTGACCTTGTCTGTTACCCTAAAGCGTATCAAGAGATTGGCAGCCTCTTGAGGCATTCAGCTTGCATTTTTGAGAGCTAACAGATCCAATGGTGGAAAAGAAAGTTATTGCATTTTCCCCAAAACTACAAACCCTAGGTAGGGTTCAAACTTTCCCTCACAAAAATGGTCATAACTTATTCAAATCTTAATGAAATTTTATGAGACTTGAAGAAAATGAAAGTAGATTCACATGGAAACAAAATACAATTTGTTTTAGATCCAAAATATAGACTTTACAATCTGTACCATCACATTTTTGAGTCTGTAAATTCTGCACAATATTGTTAGAATAGGGCAGTCTCACCAAAATAGTCATATCTTCAATAAAACTCAATAAAATTCAATGATACAAAAATAATTGGAAACTAGAAATAGAGATATTTTCATCCATTTATGATACTCAATTATTTGTATCCATACCAGGCCGTACTTGAAGCACAACTTCAGCCTGGAAACAATGTAAAAATCATAAAATGCACACAAAATTTGAGGTTGCCATTCATCAAACTTAAAAAATAATGTCTCCAAACCCCAATTCGAGTTTTGGAGGGTGTATTTATACATTTCCAAAAAAAAAAAAACTATTTTCAACCACCTTTTGATTAGTTTGTTGAAGAAACACCTTAATGACACTTTATCTACCTAATTTTGCACTTTTGACAATTTTTACAATATGGAATAACTTGAAACATTATTTGACAAATGATTTAAAATTATATGAATTCCTAATACTTAAAAACCTATAAAATGGTTTGATAAACCTTATTATAAGACCCAATACAAAAAATAAAACAACTATTTACAAATGGCCTCATGGAGGCAAGAAATCAAACAAGTGCTCCTACACCAGAATCCAACATCACCATTCTTCAAATTGGACTTGGTTTACATCCAGGGTTTGTGAATACCATCTTTTGGACATCAAAATTTGCACCAGAGCTTATCAACATCCTTCAACATCACCAAATCAAACAACCAAACATCAAACATAGTCTTGGACACAAATTGAACACAAGAGATCAAACCATCAACTTGCTAGTGTTTTTAGAGCAACCTTTACTTGTAACCTCATAGCTAGTTCAAGTAAAGTTGCACCATATCCTCTAAAGCATAGAAAAAACATCAATTTGAGTCTTATGAACTATTGTGTTCTAAAATAGCATCAAATCAAACACCAAAAATAATAGCTTCATTTATCCAACAACACCAAAAATTGGCTCATCTCCTTATGATAGGGTTGAGTAGAAAATTTTTACCATCCAACACCAAACTTTATCGTCCACATATCACAACACCAATCCACAAAAAAAAATAAAAAAACTTTGTCCAAAAGGTATACAAAAATCCTCTTAGTATATCTTTTTATCAAACCAAATCTCAAAACACAATGTCATTCTATTTCCATAAGTTGTTGTCCCAAACTTACCAAAGTTTTTTAAGTTTATTTATGACTACAATTAGATCACAATACAAAAATAAGATGGAAGCCAATAAGACCACCACTAGTGTACCAAAAACCAACACCAACACTGAGGTATCTCAAGCATGGGGTTATGATCCTAGGACATACTCAACCCCCAAAGAGAAACCAACATTTAAAGCACAACCAAGTCAACCATCTAGTGACGAGGACATACACCTTCTACATCAAGGAAAATTTTCTAGGCAACAAGATCAACCTACCAATCATATAGACATGATCATAGAGGAATATGATAGTGATGAGGAAATCACAAATGAAGAACTTATGAGTGTTCCCAAGATCCAAAATTATAGAAAGTTATGGACAAGATGATTGGGAAGGATCCTAATACATATTTCCTTAAGCTAGCACAAAGTAGGGCCATGTTTCCCAAAAAAATTAAAAAATTGAAGTTCTTAAGGATCCAAACCTCATTCCTTTGAGAGACAAATTGGTAGTGAGATAAATACCCAAAGCAATGGTAAATCCCAAGATACCACACTTATTCTCCAAAACACATACCAATGACCAATATTTTCCCCAAAATGTAGAGAATCCATTATATAGGCATCTGTCACAAATTGAACAGGTAGTGGTAGCCCAACATACTCAAGATAATCTAAACCTCTTGATAAATCACAACATGCCACCACACAATATAGAAAAAAATACAATGGGAACTAATGTAGCTAGGAACCACCATGAGACATCTTGGAGCAACCAACAACAAGGTCCTAGTATTACTATGCCAACATCAACTCAAAGAAATCCACCCATTGCTCAAACAACATATATTCATGATCCTCAATACCAAGGAATGAATCAAATGAACAATCAAGACCCAACACAAGGAAAATATATGTCACAACAACCAACATATTATGACCCTTCAAATAACACACAATATCAACAAGGGCAGCCACAACAAAATCCATAACATCAAGGTGTATCCCATTTACACAATACCAAGGTATCCCTCAAAATAAACATCAAGGAGTTCCCCAAAATAAAGGAGGTTTACAACATCAGGGTGTACCCCAAATGTAATACCAATTTATTTTTCTAAATCAATATCAAGGAGTTCCATAATGAAATCCATAACATTAAGGTGTACCTCCAACACAATACCGAAGTACTCCTTAAAACCAATATCAAGGTATGCCTCAAGCTCAGAATCAAAGTATTCCTCAAAACCAAACTCCAACTCCACAACATCAAGGTGTACCCTAAACACAATACCAAGGTATTCCTCTAAATCAATATCAAGGAGTTCCACAACAAAATCCACAACATCAAGGTATACCTCAAACACAATATCAAGGTACTCCTCAAAATCAATATCAAGGTATGGCTCAAGCTCAAAATCAAGGTGTTTCTCAAAACCAAACTCCTACTCTGTGACATCAAGGTGTAGCTCAAACACAAAATCAAGGTGTACCTAAAAAAAAATATCAGGGAGTGCCTTAAAATCAATATCAAAGTGTCCCACAACATCAAGGTGTACCCAAAACAAAATATACACAACAATGAACTAACCCTCCCTACACACAACATGTTCATCAAGGTCCCATGCCTATACAACATCCTCAATACAACACCCAATATTACAGGGCAACAAGGTTACAATGTCTCTTCTTACCAAACAAACATACCTCTAAGTGACGATGTAACCTTACAATTACAAAATCTCAACCAAAGGATATTAGACATCCAAATTGGAAAACCAAAGAAGAGTTACACTCTACAAGATATATCTCCATATCCCTTTAACAAAAAATTATCTATGATACCTTTCCCCAAGAACTTTGAAATACCAAAATTTGAAAAGTATAGGGGAAGAGGGGATCCAATAAAGCACGTACGAGAATTCCCAGTAGCCTATATGGATCTACAGTGCAATGACACCTATTTAATGAGACTTTCCCATGAAGTCCCAATGGGGCTGTTATCGAGTGGTTCTCTCATCTATCGCCTGGTATCAAAACATTCGATGAGTTGTTAGACAAATTTTTCAATCATTTCTCATACAACATAGAAAAAGATGTAACGATCCTCGACTTGTATAAAATTAAAAAAAGCCAAGGGAATCATTTGCTTCATATCTATAGAGATGGAGACATAAAGCTAGAAAATGAAAATGGTCCGTTCCCAAGAAACAATTGATAGATATCTTTGTCACCAATATACAAGTGGATATTAGTTATCAACTCACCATGTTGTGCCCTTATAATTTTGAGGAAACCATTGAAAAGGACTTACTCATCGAAAGAGCTCTCAAAGGAAGGGGAGTTATTAAACTATATAAAAATAGAGACCAACCTTCAAGTTCTAATGAAAA
>VDFB02012669.1:0-22134 GCA_007258455.2 Sequoia sempervirens
CATCATCATCATCATCATCAAGATTAATGACAACATGAGGACAAAGGGTGATTTCTAAGGATGGATGGTTTAAAAGCAGAGGCAGTTGAATTAGCTCAATTTGTTGTGAAGGTTGCACTGGACTGTTGTGTGGTAAGTTAGGAGGAGGGTGTTCATCTATTACTTCAGTTAAAGGTAAAGTTTGATTTTCTTTATCTTCTTCTATGCGAGATTGACAAGCAAGGAGATGATGAAAATGCCTTTGTTCCCTAGCACCACGGTTTCGTTTAATTTGATTTTGGAGTTTTTGAGGTGTAAGAGTGGATTGAGGCATTATAGGTTCTTCCACTTCTGAAGAGGGAAGAACATGAGAAATTGAAGAGGATGGATCAACCACTTTCTCTTTGGATTTATACACTTGTTTAAGGCGAGGAGGCATGACAAGAGTGGTTTCAGTTTCCCTTGGTCATTTAAATGATGGTGGGGAAGGATCAAGGGGTGGTTGTTTAGGAGGTTGTATATTAGTTTTCTCAATGTTAGAATTAGGTTGAAGCATGGTTTCATCTATGATAGGAGGCGTGGAAGTGGATAGGGACGAGTTACAAAGAGAAAATTCAGCGATCATTTTGGCTTTAAACTTTTGATAAGTTATGAAAAAGAAGTCCTTTTGAGGTGTGATGGGTTCCATAGGTGTAGGCCAAAAGGATTCTAATGAAAAATTACCTTTGGAAGATAAACGATTAGAGCCACTATGGTGTATGGTGACTATCTTATTGTCATGTGGAAACTGCAAAAACTTGTGAACAACTGATGAGACCACTTTCATTTAGTGAAGCAAAGGGTGGCCTAGCCACAAATTAAATTGGTCAAATTGTGGAATAATTGAAAATGTTACCTCCAAAGTTTTAGGTCCTATCTGTAAGGGTAGCACGATCGATCCGATCGTAGGGCATGCAAAACTAGTATGTGTCTTAATCCATGTAATTGGTTTATTATATTTGAATCTTGATATAGCTCATGTAAAACTAGAAAATCCTTTGTGATCACATTCTCACCACAAGAAGGATCTATTAATATCCCATTAGTGGGCCTATTATAGATTTTTCCAACTATGTAAAGAGGACCATCATGAAGTTTTTGTAGTATGTCTTTAGAAGAAAAAGTTATATCAAGAGATTTAGTGGTTTGTCCCTTACGAGGGATAACATCTATAGTAGCTACTAGCACATCCATAAGACTTTTTGTAGTAACAGGGGGAGGTGCATCATGTTGTTCATTGTTTGTATCAATAGTCATTACATCAGTGGTTGAAGGTTTGCTAGCCTTGACAAATGAGGTAGTATGTTTAGGCATGGGATTAGTGAAAATCTTTGAATTCTGGTTAGAGGGTGCAATGAACTTATTACCTTGATCATTAACACCCATAATGGACATATGGCATGAATCAATAAGGTCTTGAACTAGATGTTTGAGATGCTTGCAATGTTCAGTGTCATGTCCATTTTGGCAATGAAAATGACAATAAGCATTAGGTTTGAATGTGGGTGGTAAAGGCTAGTTTGGATCAAGTGGTCGGATGAGTGGAAAAGTGAGAAGGTGTTGTTGAATTAAGTGGTTCATTGTATTATGAGGGGTATTAGGTAGGGGAGTAAACTATGTCTTTGGGTCCCCATAGGTATAAGGCCCCATTGCTTTAACAACTTCCACTTGATTTGGAACAGATTGGGTTGGTTGTGGTTAAGGTTGAGGAGGTAGATTAAATTGGAAAAGGCCTCTATTTGGTTTGTGGAAGTTTTGTTGGTTATTGTGGTTGATTGTTGTGTTTAGGCTTTTCAGCTCGATTAGAAGTGGATTTTGAATCATGACTTGAAACTGAATTATGTTATTCACACAATTTCATGCATAAATGCATAAATAAAGGGAATTTCATAATTGTTAATTTATCTTGAAGGTGTGTGTGTAATTTTTTGATAAACATCTTTTGCAGATGCGCATCATGAATCTTGACATCAATTTGAGCATACAAAAATTGGTATCATGGGATAAAATTCATTACTTTTTCATTGGTGGTTTGTCTACATCGCATAAGGTCACCCATTATCTTTTTATGTGTCATGTGAACTTGAAAGTGACTTATGAAAGCATCCACCAATTCATTGAATGAACAGATGAAATGATTAAGCAAGTTGGAAAACCATTCTAAGGTAGTGTCTTTCAAGGTCCTTGGAAATAGTTTGGCTAATAGTTTATCATCAAGGACAAAGTCACTACACAAAGTTGTATAGGAATTAACATGGTTGATAGGGTTTCCTTTTCCTCCATATTTCTCAAATCGAGGCATTTTTATCCCTTGTGGCATCAGGGTACATAAGATTTCTAAGGATAAAGGACTACTACGAACATGATATGTAAGTGGAGCTAATTGACCTTGGCTAATGGTGGAAAGTTGATTTTGCATAGATGAAACGATGGTAAGGTGTTGTGTGAGAAGGGGATTGGGGTATGTGGGTTGAGGTGGAAGGGAAAATGGTGATGGAATGTAAGTGATGTTAGGTGATGTGAAAGGAATACTATGAGGTGTGAAGGTGGTGGAAGGGACTTGTGATGCCACAAATGAAGTAGGAATGCTAGTAGAAATTAGGAAATAAGTAGCTTGATGCGTAGTTGTATGGACTTGTGGATTGGTATAAGTTGGGATGGAAGCTATGGTTGAAGGGGGGGGAACTTGAGGTCCTCCTTGGCTTATAGGAATGGTTGCAGATTGGGCATTAGAAGAGGCATATTTATTTTAAATCTTAGAAATTCTCTTCATCACTTTCAATTAAATGATGAAGATTGTCAATGGCGGGTATGGCATTTTGGGAAATGTTTTCAAGGGACAAGTCTTGTTGTAAATGTGCAAATTCTTCATGAATACTAATGACCTTGTCTTGAGGGAGAGAGTTTTTTTGGTTGTCAAAATTCATTGGATTAAAAGGTGAAGGGATGGAAGTGGTATGATCAATGCCTAATGCACCATTTTCCATACTAGGAGTAGGAGCTCTTGAGATCCCAAGGTCCACAACAAAAGTGCTATCGTGGGAAGCCATGAGTCGAGAACTTCTTCTCACCAAAGTATTATCAATGGGGCACCAAACAATCATGCAAGTACCACTAAGGAGGGGTGAATGCAAATGCAAACTAATCTAAGAGTTTGAAATGAAAATAACATAAATATTGCTAACTATAATAGAGATCTAACTATAGAAAATAGAAATGCAGAAAAATGCCAGAAAAGTGCTAAAAATGTTGTTTAACAAGTGCAGAGGGACCGATTCGCCCTAGGTGGCGAATGAGTCCCATTATGTATTTTTTTTTCTATTTTTCAGAATTTTGAAGATGATTTTAATGTCCTTCAGAATGCAATCAATGATGTAGAATGCAAATTTTCTATTTTTTCAATGAGATGCAATGCAAAAATGAAATCTAAACGAAGCTTTAGCTAATGCAAGATAAAATATTCTAAAATGCAAAAACAAAACAATGTACTAATTTAATGTTAATGCAAATGCAAAGTAGGATGCAATATGTAAATGAAATCAGAAATACAAAGTGCTCAAAAGTCAAGTTCACTAAATTCAACCGTTGATTTTTGGTTCCTAGCGCTTCTCTAACTCTTCTAGGGTTTTTCACCTAAAAGGAGAGAAGTAGGCCAAAAATGCTAATGGTTCATTCAATTTAATGTTATGTGTGATGTTGTCTAACCTAAATGAAGTTAACTAAATGCAATTGAATGATCTAAATGAATGAAAATGAATTCAAAAGAGAGATTAAAGCTATGTTTGAAAAAATACTATGATATACAAACTAAGTAAATGAAGAAATCATGAAAAAAAAGGAAACATGATGAATCTAAGTGCACCTGGATGAAGTGTGATGAATATGGAGTGTTTTGATGCTATTAGAAACTATTGATTTTTCATAGTGGGAGTCATTCGCCCAGGGTGGCGAATTAGTTCTCCTCCTAGTGAAAAAATATTAGAAGCAAGTTTCTGTCTGTTGGGATCTAGAATCTAACAAAATTTAGATTTTCAATCTTAAGGTGGGACTCATTAACCACAGGTGGTGAATCAGTCCTCTCCCAAATTTTTGAAAAATCAGGAGACAACTCTACAACACCAGATCTGGAAAAGTCTACTTGTTGGGTTGCCAAAGTCAATTTTGCAGAAAACAGATAAAAAACCTTCTTCAAGCTTGAAATAGACTTAAGTTGACTTGAAGCACCTATTTGACTTGTAAACCAATCTTTAACATCAAAAATATTGTCAAATCTACATACCTAGGTCTGCAAACAAACATGCAATAGGGAAAAATGGTTTAGGGTTAGTGAATAGGGGTTTGCCTTTGTCAAACCCCATTTTTTGTAATCAAACCTTCAATAAAATAATGAAATGAAAAGGAATGATAAAATAACAACATGCAAATTTTTATCAACTTACCAAACCCTTGATGATGCAATTCTGAAGTAATGTTAATGGTTGCTTCAAAGTGCTTGAATAGTCCTTGAAAGGATGTTGTAAAATGCTTGAATGCTTGAAATATGAGATGAAATACCCGAATGAGTGAGGAGATCTAAAATGAGGTGAAAATCACATATTTATAGAAACTTGTGCCTTAGTTACCTGTTCATACCTCATCACAGGCTGACATCAAGTATTTTTGAATAAAATTCTGAAAGGAAATTTAAAATATTTTGAATTTGAGGCCAAGGGGGACTCATTCGCCACCCATGGTGAATTGGTTCCACCTAGGACCTAAAAAAAAGTGTCAGGAAATATGTTGTATTTAATGTTGTTTGTTGGGATAATACTCAAAAATACACTTAATTAAGCATATGAGAGAATAAAGGGACCAAATAAAGCATGAAAAAGGGATAAATAGTGAATATGTGCCTAGAAAAGTATGAAATATTGTTACAAAACTTTACAACACTTCCAAATAGGACTTGTTGATGAATAAAAATGTGATTTTTAGGTGAATTATAATAAATAGAGTCTAGAAGAATGTAGAAATTTCTTACAACACTTCACAAGACATCGTTCCTTGAGTTTTAGTACCTAAATAAGCATGTTCAAGCCATGTTACAACATAAAATAAAACCAAAATAGTTCCAACAACATTAAATAAGACCTAAAAGGCCATGAAAATGACAAGGGGGCATATTTCTATGACACATGCCCCAAAACATAGATCGAGATGAGCTCCTATGAAGGAATGCATGGCAGGAATATCATATTCAACTCTACAACTATCTTTCAACAAAAAGGGACCTAACAAATCCTCCCTTACCAGAATTAATTGGTTGTCCACAACCAATGAAAATTAGGATTTTCTAGCATCTCAGGTCCTTCCCAAGTAGAATATTCAATTGGAAATTCCTTCCATCTAACAAGATACTCTGTTATATTCTAGTTCCTTAGATTCTCAACCCTAGTATCAATCACAACTTTTAGAATAAGGATTAGTTTGCATTCACCATCGAGGAGTGGTAACTCAATAGCAGGAGATATATTCAATCCCAAAACCTTCTTTAGGCATGAGACATGGAAGACATTATGGACTTTGTTATTTTTTGAGAGCTCAACTTCATAAGCAACCTCTCCAACCTTCTGAATTATCTTATATGGTCCATAGAACTTAGGCTTGAGCTTTTTTTATCCTCCTCTCTTGATGGGCACCAGTCTATATGGCTGCAACTAGATAAACACCATATCTCCCACCTTGAATGCTCTTTCTATGCAATTTCTATCTGCATACATCTTTTGTTGATTCTGGGAAACTTGTAGGTGATCCTTAAGAGTTAGATTTGATTAACCAAATCACTTGCACTATCAAACTCTAATGTCTGTGAGGAACAATTATACAAAGGTTAATGCATCATATCCATAAAGGGATCTGAATGGAGACATGTAATAGACATGTGATGAGTTTTCTTGTAGCAATATTCTCCCAAATCCATCCATTTGATCTAGGACACTAATTGCAAACTGGAGACATAGTTCCTCAAGTATCCTTCCAACCACTTGTTTACAATTTTAGTTTTCCCATCAGTTTGTGGATGATAACTTGTGCTAGGGGTGATTTTGGTGCCTAGTAGATGGAATAAATCCTTCTGAAAAGTGTTGAGAAAATGACTATCTTTATTATAATTGACAATGTTCTTAGGTAACCCATGCAACCAAAAACTTCCTTGAAGAATAGTTTTACAACTTGCAGGTCTTTGTAGTAACTAGAGATGGAAAAGAAATGATCATACTTGGTCAATCTGTCCACTACAACATAGATGCAGTCCTTGCCTTGCACTTTAGGTAATCTAGTGAAATCCATGGAGATACTTTCCCATTTGTGCTATAGAATAGGAAGAGGTTGTAGTAATGCAAATGAAATTATTATTCCCCCTTCTTTTTCTAGTAAGTGATGCATTCTCAAATGTGTGAGAGAACATCCTCCTTAAGGCCCTTCCAGGAAAACCTTTCCCTAATCTTTTGATAAGTTTTATAGAATCTAGGGTGCCCTAATGTTGGCACATTATGGTAAGCCTCCAATATCATCTCCTTCACCTTAGATCCCAAAACTAAGAATACCTAGGTTTTTGAATAGTATTAGACCTTCCTCCACCACATACATGCCATCCTTCTCTAAGCCTTCCCAAAAAATGGTAGCAAAAGGATCATTAACATACTCCTCCATGATGGAATCCTTCCAATCAGTTGATGTCATGGAAACATGGCATAGTGTGGGCCTCCTAGATGGAATCCTTCCAATCAGTTGATGTCATGGAAACATGGAATCTACTAGAATATTCTTCTTTCTATTGGTATTATTCCATATCAAAATCATATGCCTAAATTTTGCTAGCCCATTTTCGTTGCCTCTCATTCAAATTTTGTTAGCTCAGGAAGAATTTCAAACTATTATGGTCTATCTTGACCATAAATCTTCCACACACTACGTATTATCAGAACTTCTCCAAGGCACGTATTATTGCTAGCATCTCCTTATCATATATCAGCTATCCCTTTTCACAATCTCTCAATTTAATACTTTCAAATGTTATGGGTGTGGACAAATATTTTGGCACCACAAGACTCCCTAACACTTCTAGGGTTTTTCACCTGAAAGGAGAGAGGTAGGCCAAAATGGGAAATTTCCCCACTCAAGAATACTATAATATGCCTAAATGCAATGTCCTAAATACAATAAACTAATAAAAGATATTGATTATTAATGCAAAAATAATGAAATTTAAGTTGTTTGAAAACACAAAGTTGTATGCAAAATGACCTAAGAATGTAAAAAAATGTAACATAAATGAATGAGACTAGAGAGGTGAACTTGGAAATTAGAATTTGATGCAGAGAGGCTCTGGAATCCTATAGAATTTGTTGTTGAAGCCAACTGGGACACTTATGCCAGGCTGGGCGAGTTAGTCCTATTTCAGGGAGATTCTGTTGGAACAAGTTTCAACCAAAAGGGTATCTAGAAATACAAAAATCACTTTTTAGGCCTAGCAATGGGAATAATTTGCCACTGATGACGACTTAGTCCACCTTTAACTTTGAGGAATGTCAAAGATGTAATATGTAACTCTTAGTCTATGCTTTTGTTCCTAACAGGTGTCCGATTTTGAATCTGCATAATTTGGTCTGTAGATGATCTTTAATCTTCTTTGAAGGATTTTTTGACTTTCAGATACTTTAATGAACTGATGACACCTTTTAACACCTTTCTCTTTGATAAATTTACATACAAGACATGCAAAACACACATACAAAGAGGGAAAAAAGGGTTGAGGGTTAGTGAATAGGGGTTTGCCTTAGTCAAACCCCAATTTGGTAATCAAACCCTTGAAAATGAAATAAAATGGAAAGATAATGATGAATGAACAACATGCAGTGCTACAACTCACCAAACCATTGATGTAGAAATTTGAAGATTTGCAAGTAGATGCTCTAATGAATGTAAACTTGATAAGGCCTAGAATGCTTTAGAATGATTAAGTGAATGAGTGAATGAGTGGGGGTGAAAATGAGATGAAAACGCTTTATTTATACTTATTTTACAAAATATCTCAAAAATACCACATCATAGGCTGACCTCAACATTAAGAGAATAATATCACGCCAGAAATTTAAAATAATTTGGATTTTTGTGCCAATTGGGACTAAGTCGCCTAAGGTGGTGACTTGGTCCCACTAGGGAAATTTTAATGGGTGTCAAGAATTCAAGTGTATTTAATGATGTTTAACATTTATGATTATTCTCTGAAACACACTTAAGTAGGGCCTGTAAGTTCATTAAGGGGTCATTGAAACATAAGAAAGGGTCAAATTATTGATGACAAGCCTAGAAAAGCATGAAATTTTGTTAAAACACTTTAAAATAAGGCTTGGTAAGTGATATAAATGGGTTATTTAGGTGAATATATTAATAAGGTTCTAGAAAAATGTGAAAGTGGGTTACAACACTTCACAACAATTTTACAAGGAACCATAAAGTTATTAATGATTCACATGGACCCAAGACCTAATGTGAATGTGTTGACCACATTACAACATTAAATCAAGGAAAAATCAAACCAAAATCAAAAGGAGGTCCTAAACATGAGAAAAAGTAGAAGAGTTACATTTTTTGTGTCCGCATTTAGCCCCCACTTTAGTGAGAGAATGAACTTGCTTCAAACTCACACTAAAGTAGACCCACACATAATCAAGAGGGGTTCCAATGAAGTAATGCTAGAAAGATGAGATAACAATGATCAAGAGGGATGATCAATCCCCCAGGATGAAGATCCCATGGAAAACTAACATAAGTGCAAAGGAACACACATGAAAATGATGTAAAAGAATGAAAGAGAGAAGGAAAGGGAGAGAGAATCAGATCAAGCTTCGATTATTTGTCCATCCCGTTGTGGATCAGATCTAGGTTGTTTTTCCAAAAATAAAATGCATACTCACTCTAAGGTGATGAAACTCATGGCTGTCCACTGGGTGAGAAGGCCTAAAAGGTGAGAAACATACACTCATGGATAGCATGCACTCACACACACACACACATGTGGCTATGGGGAAAGTCATGCCTTAAAATAGGCTTCCTGCTCAACCATACCATAGTTATACCTCCTAATAACTTTAATAAGGCACCACAAAAGAAAATGACTTTTCGAGCTTCATGAGACAAGAAAAACTTTGAGAGCTTGGAGCTCATGAACAAACGTGATGGCTCTATAGTCATGCAAGTTGTGTTATGCAAGGTGGCCATATAAAAAATGCAAAGTGCAACATACAAAGAATATTCAAAGGGGTCTTGCTTAGTTC
Source organism: Sequoia sempervirens (assembly GCA_007258455.2). Classification (NCBI taxonomy): domain Eukaryota; kingdom Viridiplantae; phylum Streptophyta; class Pinopsida; order Cupressales; family Cupressaceae; genus Sequoia; species Sequoia sempervirens. Next base: position 9,336 of record VDFB02012669.1, read on the forward strand.
ATGCAAGGTATTTAACTTAGGGAACATTGTGTCTAATTTCTCCAAGAGAGGACCAATCAAAGGATAGAAAATTCACAACTTAGGGGATGCAATGTGTTGCATCAAGCCACCAAGAGGAATGTAAAAATGCTAAGATAGATCATGATCATGAAGGAGAACACACCCATTGTCATCCACAAAGTGACAAACGCATCGTATGAAGTAAGAAGGATGCACTAAGAACCAAGAAAAAGGAAAAATGCAAAATAATAATTCCAATGTATGCCCCCACTTTAAAGGAATTTCTACACATTGTACTATTAGCAATTACTTTAAAGTAGCAAAGAAAAAATACAAACAAGAAAGAAGACATGAGAGCCAACTTGGAAAGCCCTATTCCAAGTCATATGTTTCCAAGTAAAGCTACGCCATTGGAAGGAAAGAAAAAAGAAAAGGAAGGGGTTGCCCCCAACATGAAAACAACAAACACATAAAGGATCTATGGATTTGGGGTTAGTATTTTCTTTGCTGCAATGTTGTTTAGAGAGCTCAAAACTGTCATCATCCCCTAAATACATAGTGGAAGAATGTCACAAAGAGAGAAAAAACAAAGAAAAAGAAAGAACCTTTTGGGTCAACATGGAAGAGACACAGGGTGTCTTAATGCTTTGCATCATCCTCGAAAGGAAAACACAAGACAAATGAAAAAGAAAAGGTGAAAGAAAGAGGAAAAGCTTTTGGGTCAACATGAAGGAGACACGAATGTCTCAATTCCTTGCATCATCCTTAAAAGGAAAACACAAGAAAAAGAGAAAAGAAAAGGAAAAGAAAAAGAAAATCCTTTTGGGTCAACATGAAAGAGACATGAATGTCTCAATTCCTTGCGTCATCCTCAAAAGGAAAACACAAGAAAAATACAAAAGAAAAGGTGAAAGTGATGTATGACATAGAGAGTAATGAAGGTACAAATAGAGGAATGTCACAAAGAGAGAGAGAACATCAAACATAACAACATGGGGGAACACGTTACACGAATGCAAACACCCAAAAGAAAAAGAAAAAGAAAGTGTAAAAGACTAGTAAGGTGCAAATGTGAGTCAACCATCAAGCATGTCATCCACCTCCCAGTCACGTTCATGATATGCCAAGGGTAGGTAACTAGCCAAAGGGACAAGAGCAAGTGTCGAACTAGGGGAAGCACCGGGTTCAACACTCTTTGTAGGAGATTTGTCATTTAAGCTCATGGAAGAGGAAAACAATGTGTTCAAATCATTATGCACCTCTTCGTCGATTTTAGGAATCTCATCGTTGTCACCTAGATTAATCATAATAGGAGGATGAATGATAATGTCCAATGAAGGGTATACCTTTTGTTGTGATTATTGTATTGGATTTTTTTGTTGTGGTTGGGGAGAAGGGTCATCATGCATTGCTTCTATCAAGTGTGGATTATGATTTTCTTTATTTTCTTCTTCATGTAACATGTGATCAAGGGCACAACATCTATGCCTATGCTCCCTAGCTCCTCTATTTCTTTTGGTTTTGTGGACACGAAAAAAGTATCCCTTTTTTATTGCTTGATTTGGGAATAATTAATGACAAATTGGACTTAATGAGGCCTTGATTTAGTGTTGTGAGGTGTTTTACACATCCACATTAGGTCTTGGACCCTTGCAAATGCATTAAACGATGTCTTGTAAAGTTGTTGGGTATGTGTAGGATCATGATGGGCCAAAAAGTGGCAATATGATGGGTATGTGGTTGATGACTTTTTTTAACCCAAAATTGATGAAATGAAAAGGGTTTTTAAAGGGTATTGTCAGCTTTCCACCAATATAAATTATACTTTACTTTGAATTTAATAAGTAATTTTATTTTTTTTCTCTTCAAATTACGACTAAAGTCCTGATTGATAGGTTGATTGAAAAACATCTATAGCTTTCCAACGGTATCACATTTTTTTGAATCCAAAACATGTGTCACATTCTATGATTCACATACTATAGGATTAAAAAAAGGAAAAATGAATTTCATGAAGTTTTGACCAAGTTAACGTGGTCAGACATACGAGTTTTTATATTTTTTAAAATTTGTAATAAAAAATTCATAATTAATTGTATACTCAGAAAAAAATTACAAAAAAAATCATCACATCAGGACATGAGTCCTCTACTTATATCTAAAATCTTATAAAAAAATATTATCATTTTATTGTGGTTAGGGTGGTTAGACAGACACCTACTTCTTATTTTTTTCCCTAAAATTTAATTACTACTGCATTAAAATTTCAAATTTTACCAAATAGATTTTTTTTTAAAACACCTAGTAGTTTAGAAACTAGATTCAATTTTCTATAGATTCTATTGATATATATTTTTTTAAAATGTATCACATCGATTACATGATTCCTCTACTTATATCTAAAATCTTATAAAAAATATTATCATTTTATTGTGGTTAGGGTGGTTAGACAAACTACTTATTTTTTCCTAAATTTAAGTACTATTGCATTAAATTTGAAATTTTTACCAAATAGATTTTAAAAACACCTAGTAGTTTAGAAACTACATTCAATTTTCTACAGATTCTATTGATATATATATTTTAAATAATATAGATAACTTATTCAAATTTTCACATCAAATTGCCTAACTCTGATTTTTTTGAATTTTTTGCCACTTAAGGGCTTGTTTTTTCCATGATGATCCTGCACATACCCTATTGTAAATCACTTTCATACTTTTCTAGAATCTTATTAAGAATTTAAGTCTAATATTGTTTTAATTCAAAAGTTAGTTTTTCCCTCTTCTTCTATAATTAAATAATTATTTTAATTATTTAATTATTCATTAGCCTTTTCTCTCTCTATAATTAAATAATTGTTATATTTATTTAATTATTTATCCTTTATTTATCTCCCTAATTAAATAATTATTTTTTTATTATTTAATAATTTGTTCTCACATTTCTTTTGAAATAAATAAAATTAATATTTTATTTATTTGTCCTATGTTGGCCTCCTAAATTAAATAATCTTAATTTTCTCCTATCACCTCTTTTTCTATGCCAATCTTATCTTCCACCTCAAGTCTTTATCTATCCATGTCTTTCTCCTCTCAATTAACCTCGACCCTTGATTAAGTTATTTTCTAATTTAATCTTGGTCCTTATTCTTATCTCTTCTCTATAAAAGGAGACCTTTAAACCCTAATTCATAATTCATCATGATTCATTCATCATTCATCCATATTGTCAAGTCAAGAAAGCTAGGGTTTTCACATTCAAGAGCAATATTCTTCATCCATTGTTGCAATAATTCAAGATTCATCATCATGGCAAGTTTCTAATTGCATTATTTCATATTTCATGTTTCATTTTCTTATTTCATCATTTTGGTTTAATTACCTAAAATGGGTTTGACCAAGGAAAACCCCTATCCTCTAACAATCAACAAGTTTTCCCCTCTTTAATGTGTGATTGTAGATTTGCATATTTAAGAAAAATGCCAAAAATGATAAAGTTGCAAATGTTGTTAAAGTTGTCATGAAAAGTTGTCAAGAATCACAGAAACTCAGATCTAGGAAAAAATATTGATCCAATTTGCATTAAATTAGTGGTAAAATACTTATTTCATCCATCTTTAGAGGCTTGCAAAATTTCAGCTCAAAATTTTGTTCTTGGGACACTTTTCAATAAAACAAGACTCGTCCTCCAGTAGTGGCGAATGAGTCCCAAAATGTTGAATGAGTCCCACTAGGGCTAAAAAGTAGAAATTTCAAAGTTTCAGAGATATTCCAAGTCATCAACACATTTCCAGGTGCATACCATTTATATCTTTTCCTTTTTGTTTGGTTTTATTTGCATTCCTAGGTCTTTTTGCATTTCACAATGTGTTTTCAAAAAATCTACATTTCATTAGTTTTGCATTAACAATCAATAAATTTTATCAGTTTATTGCACGTAGGACATTACATTTACACACATTTCATCCATATTTGCATTAATCTTGAGTGTAAACATTTCCCATTTTGGCCCATCTCTCCTTTTAGGTGAAAAACCCTAGAAATGCAAGAGAGTATTAGGGTGTCAAAATATTTGTTTACAGGTTTTATTGTTGATTCAAGTGTTTGTGAAAGAGTAGGTTGATAAACCATAGGTTTCTTTTCTTCCCCACGGGGAGGAATGGAAGAAACCATGGAAGGTTGGTCATCCACTTTCTCTTTTGCTTTGTAAACTTGTTTTATGTGAGGAGGCATGATGAAGTTGTTATCATTGTCTCCTGGTCTCTTGGATGATGTGGGGGACTTTTTTTCTATTGGGTGATCTTCATTGGTTGGTTCTTGTTTAGGTTGAAGCATTGTTTCATCTAGGATAGGAGTGTCAGAAGGGGGCGGGGACATGTTGCAGAGAGACAATTTAGCTATTTTCTTCTTTTAAATTTTTGGTAAGAAATGAAAAAGAAGTCTTGTCGAGGTGTTATAGGTTCCATGGGGTCAGGCCAAAAGGCTTCTAAGGAAAGGTTTCCTTTAGAAGACAATGGGTTAAAGCCGCTATGGTGAACATTGAATATTTCATTGTTAAGTGGAAACTTTAAGCATTTGTGTATAACCAAAGGGACATCTTTCATTGAGCGAAGTCATGGATGGCCTAGCTACAAATGAAACTGGTCCGACTGGGGGATGATGGAGAATGTAACATCCAATGTTTTTGGTCCTATTTCTAATGTAAGGACAATTAATCCTATCATAGGGAAAGAAAAACCATTGTTTGTGTTTTAATCCATTCTTTTGGTTTATCATAATCATCTTGATAAAGATCATGTAATACCAAAAATTCCTTGGTGTCACATTCTCTCCACAGGTAGGATCTATTAATATCCCATTAGTGGGCTTTTCATAGATATGGTAGGCTATGTAAAGAGGACCATCAGGGAGATTTTTAAGTATGTCCTTAGAGGAGAAGGTAATATCAAGATATTTCTTAGGTGGGCCCTTACAAAGGATAACATCTATCACACCTACCATTTAATCCATAGGATTAACAGTGATAATAATATGTGGAATGAAACCAAGATGCTCATCATCTATATCAACATTCATCACACCATTCTTCTTCATGTTGCTTGCATTTCATGAAATCGACCAATGTCTTCTTGAGAGTCATATGCACTTGGAAATAATTAATGCATCAACTAGCTCATTGAATGAACGAATTGAATTTTTTGGTAAAGATAAGAACCATTCCAAGGCAGTGTCTTTTAAAGTCCTACGAAATAGTTTTACTAGCAGTTTATCATCAAGGATAAAGTCACTACATAAGGTGGTGTAGGTATTAACATGGTTATAAGGATCTCCCTTCACTCCATATTTATCAAATCTAGGAATATTTATTCCTTGTGGCATTGGTGTTTGTAATATTTCTAAAGACCATGGGCTGCTTCAAACATAATAGGTGGGTGGTCCATTCAGATTTTCATTTATGGTGGATATTTATTTTTGCACATGGATGAGATAGTTTGGAAAAGTTGGGTTATGAGAGGGTCATTGTAAGTAGTATGAGGTGGAAGGGAAAGTGGTGATGGAGTGTATGTAGTAGTAGAGCAAGTGAATGCAATTCTTATAGATGGTAATGTAGAAGAGGACAGAGCATGCAATGCCACATGTGAATTAGGAATGCTAGCAGGAATAGTCAAGGGAAGAATCACATTACTAACTTAGTGCATGGTTGTAGTGACATGAGGAGTGGTATAGGTAGGAATGGAGGCCACTATTGAAGGAGGAGGAGTGTGAGGTTCTCCATGGCTAACCACAATGTTTGTTGGTTGAGAGACACTAGAGGTGGAATGAACATGTTTTTGGTATATCTCAACTATTTATTTCATAACATCCAAGCCTTCTTCACTTTCAAGCATTTCATGGATGTTTTCTATCGTACGAATTGTGGTGGTTGAAATTTTTTCAAGACACATGTGATGTTGGAGATGTGTTAAGTCGTCATGGATGTTAATGATTTTTCCACCAGACTCCCTAACACTTCTAGGGTTTTTCACCTAAAAGGAGAGAGGTAGACCAAAATGGGAAATTTCTTCACTCAAGACTACTGAAATATGCCTAAATGAAATATCCTAAATGCAATAAATTGATAAAATATATTGATTATTAATGCAAAACTAATGAAATGCAAGTTGCTTGAAAACACAATGTTGTATGCAAAATGACCTAAGAATGTAAACAAATTGTAACATAAATTAATGAGACTAGAGAAGTGCACATGGAAACTAGAATGTGATGCTAAGAGGCTCTAGAATCCTACAAATTTTCTATTGAAGCCAACTAGGACACTTATGCCAGGATGGGTGACTTATTCTTGTTTCGGGGAGATTATGTCAGAACAGGTTTCAATTAAAAGGGTATCCAGAAATACATAAATCACTTTCTATGCTTGGGAATGGGACTAATTTGTGACTGATGGTGACTTATTCCACCTTCAACTTTGAGGAATTTTGAAGATGTGTGGCATAGAAAATGGACCTCTTGCTTGACATGGGAATAATTCATGATAAATTAGACTTAATGAGGCCTTGCTTCAAGTGTTGTGAGGCATTTGGCCACGCTAGGTCTTGGACCTTTTCAAATTGAATAACATGCTTTTGGTAATTAATGTATGCAAAGATTATTTGAAGATTTCGCCAATAGACTTTTCAAAAGCACCTAGACTTAATGAACCTATTTCTTCTTAATTCAACATTATAAAATGTATTTAATTAAATCTTCACATCAATCTAGAAGGATTGCAAAATAAACTTAATGTTAAAATAGTGTTGTAATGTGTCTTGCACATTCACATTGGTTCTTGTTCCTTTTTAGGCTATGTAGACATCATTTTAGTGTTGTAAAGTGTATTTAATCACACTTTCACATTGAATTCAAATGCAATCCCTAATTAACTCTTTACATGATCATTAATGGCCCCTATTAACCCATATTACTTCGAGGCTAATTTGAGTGAGAGAAATACCCAATGAAGTTGAAATTTAAAACTGACTTGCTTATCTCCACGACGTGTATCAAAATGGCCCACATGGGACCCATTCCACCATCCATGGTGGATGGTCTATCGGGGTGGACCCACATTTAACATGGGTGAATGGAGTCCCATTTGGCTGATTTTGACCTTTGGTGAGAATTTGAAATTTAAGTTTATTGAACCATGTTAGCCTTAGGGATCCAAAGGAATTTACAGGGCTAGTAAAGTCAGAATTTCCTATAAAATTGCATAAACCCTAAATCAGCATTCGTTTTTCATTCTCGCCCCATCGTTTCTTCCACATCTCAAGACAATAAAGAAGGATTAGGGTTTCATCATTTTAAGTCACCAAGATATCGAGATTTTCCCGCTACCTTCAAAGGGTAGATTCTTCATGTTTTGCTGTAGAATTTAAAGATAAAAAATAATTGAAAGGTAATCAAATCCATTATTGCATGTTTTATTACATTCTTTCTCTATTTTGGTTTAATTACCTAAAAGAGGCTTGACCAAGGGAAGCCCCTATGCCCTAACATTCACCATTTCTCTCTCTTGCCTTGTGTGTTTATAGATTTAAGTCTTGGAAGCTTTGAAATCATTAAAGATCAAGTTGTAAAGTTTTTTACGTCTTCTCTTCATTTTCCAAGGAAAAATATAAACAAAAAGTAACATTCAGGTGAAAAACTTAGAGTTTTAGAAGTGAACATCTATAGAAAGCTAAAGTGCAAACCGAAAGCTCTGAATTCCACCTTTGAATATTCAAATTGAAATTGAACTCATTCACCATGGGTGGTGAATGAGTCCCAATCAAAGTCAATTTTGGTTTCTACATTTTTTAAATACCTTTTGTTAGAAACGGTTTTGGCATAGTTTCGCGAGGCTGGGTCGATTCACCCAAAATGGTGAATGGAGTCCCACTAAGTGATGAAAACTAGCATCGATAGCATTCGAAGCCATTTTAGATCTCCATCCACATTTCCAAGTGCACACTTTGGTCACAGTTCATTTTCTATTTAGTTTCTGATCATTTTTAGGTGTTTTGCATTTACATAATGTGTTTTCAAACGTGCTTTGTTTCCTTGGTTTCCATTCATTAATCAATTAATCTTATTATTATCTTATATTAAAACATTGTATCTTGTGGCCATTATTCCATCCATATTGCATTGATTTCGAGTGTAGACATAAGCATTTTTGGCCCTTCTTTCTCCTTTTAGGTGAAAAACCCTAGAAACGCTAGAAAGGATTAGGATGCCAAAAAATCTATGTTAAATTTTGGTGAACCTAATTTTTCAAATAATTTCTTGTCTGATTTGGATTCCTTCATCATACATCTAGCTTGCATTGATCTTGCATTAGGACTTGCATGAATTCATTTGCATGCTAGGTTTCAAATTTTGCATTCATAGAAAAATGCATTTAGGTTGCATTTTTGGTCCCTAAATTCATTTAAATTTTCTAAAATTCTTCATTTTTAACTTAGGTTTGCATCATAGCACTCAGAAAACATCAAAATCCATCAATTTTTTCTTGAAAATTCTAAAAAAAGTCCATACTGGGACTCATTCGCCACCTTGGGAGAATCAATCCCTTTTCACCCCTGAAACTACCCTTTTATAGAATTGAAAACCCTATTTTTAAGCTTATGTTTGGTTCCTTTACCTACCTCTATTAGTTAGCTAATTTTTTGTAACATGAATTTTATTAGATTTAGCTTAAATTATCCCATTTCATGCATGGTTTAAATTTCACATTTCCATGTTCATATTGTTACATAGCATAATCGGTCAATTATCATATGAAAATTACATTTCATTTCGGCCTTTTACCTGAAATTTTGAGTTAGCATAGATTGTTCTTTCAAAATTTTAGTTTCAATCTTCTCCAAATTTGCAAAGAACAAGTTAGTCAATAAGCATGATCGTCATTCATTCAAATAATGTCCTAGTTATAAGAGCTTCTTAGTACAAGAGAGTGAAAATGAAATGTTAACACTTGTATTAAACTTACACCCTCTCCTATCTCACCTATTTGTGTGGATAATATGATAGAAGAGAATACAAACATATATACTTATGATGATCATAATTGTTCTTCTCCTATTACCTCTCCTTTTATTGACAAAGGTGTCTTGGTGAAAGAAGACACAATCATTGAGAATCATGAGGATCTTGTTTTTCCTTCTCCTCATCCCCTTTGGGAAGATATTTTAGCACAACAAAATGAAATCATAGACACATTCTTAAAAATAACCTTACCTAATTTCCATTGTGAGGGTAATTTTGAGGAAGATAAGATTATAAATGATTAGAATGTGTTGGTCTACAACAACCCTATTTATGATCCTTCCCCTCTCTATCCTATTTTGGAAGACATTAGACAACAAAGGCATGACATTGTAAATTCTCATGATAATCATACTTGTTATTCTCCAATTATCTTCCCTAGTTGTGAAGAAGATACTTTGTTGTTAGAAAACACAACCAATGAGACTCGTGAGAATTTTAGTTGTCCCCTTTCCCCTAAGGAAAACATTATTGAGCAAAATAATTCAATCATTGACCATTTCCCTACTTGTGACGACGTCCTTTTCGAAGAACCAAGCCTTAATTTTCAAAAACATGAGGTTTATTGCTCTCCAAAACACTCTTCTTCTAGGGAGAATATCATCATAAAAGGAAAAGATAAAATTAATCATAATATTATGCCGCTGAAAGGAAATGAAGAGCCTCTATTAGACTCTCACTCACTAAGGGATGTTAATATTACTCAACCTCAACTCATCCTTTACCTCCTTTCACACAAAGAAACTCAAAATAAACCTGAACTCATCCTCTACCCACCTCACAATAATGTATCATTGTAGCTGAGTTATAATACCGTTTCTCATACATATAACATTCACAATAGCCCATAACCACTGCACCAACCAAATCCAACAAACTCACCTTTTCCTAATCCCATCTTACCAGGTCCTCCTTGTTTACCTCCCCAAAGTGCAAAGGAGTACAATCTTATTGAACAACTTAAGAACATCCTGCTAAGATCTCATTATGGGACCTTATTCAAGCCTCCCCTCACTATCACAACATGATCCAAATAGCTTTACAACAAGTTCCTATCCCTTCTAATTCACAACCAACTGACATAGCAACCATCATCCAAGGAATAAATGCTGATATTGTTTTCTGCCAAAGTGAACTTCCTCCTTTGGAAGTGCAAAAGAAAAAAGAAGCATTCATGATCATCACTCAATACAAGTGACAAGGGATTAAGAGAACTCTTGTGGATACCGACTCCACTCTTAATTTGTGTGGAGTGAACCTTCTCGATAGACTAGGAATCAATAAAACAAACATTCAATCCAATTCTTTATCCATTAGGGGATTTGACAATGTAAGAAAACAACTGCTTGGTGTGATCACTTTACCTCTTACAGTTGGAGTGGCCACATTGGAAACACCAATCCATGTTATGTCTAATTATCTTGGATATAACCTTCTCTTAGGAAAAAAGTGGATTCATGAAATGAATGGGGTACCTTCAACTCTTCATCAAAAAATGAAAGAAGTTTACAATAACAAAGTGTACACACTTGAAGTGGACCCTCATCCAAATAGTTGTTTAGACATTGAGAAAAACATAGAAAATCCCTTGAACAAATTAATGCCAACCACACAAGTGGAACCTGCACAACAAATAGACAAACCACTACATATTGAACTAGTCACAATGCTATTATAAGATAATTAGGGTTCCTTGGATTTTGAACATGACTTCATGGGAGAGTACAAAATCATCCACAAAAATTCAAATAAGGCCAAAGACACAACGATAATGTCAACACAAAATTTGGATGACCTTTCAAAAGCATCCGCCTCAACCACTTTAGACAAAAACACAAACTACACAACAACCTTTGATGAATATAATAACAAACAACCCCCAGATTCAAAATCAATGAAAATGATTTATGGAAAAGGTTAAGAAATCATGACAAAACTTGGGTATAGTGGAAAAGGATGTGGTGCTTGAGAACAAGGTATTTGCAACCCTATCAACCCTATCACACAACAAAAAACTCACAGTCTTGGTTATTGTCCTGTGATAGAAATTGCCAAGCCTTCACTCCACATCAACACTCTCCCACAAAAATCCTCTAAACCAACTTCAATTGTAAAGCATCTTTCACTAATTGACACTAGTGGTCTTCATCATTCTCCTTTTCCAACAATCACACAAATACTTACATCTTTGCTTAATCAATGTCATCTCACAAGATACCAATGATTTGCATCTGATAGATTTTCCCTCCTATAAGAGTGAGAAAAAAATCTCACTATCTAGAGAAACTTGTGTAAGTATGAAATCTACTACCAAGCAAGATATATCTTTGAGGCCAACCACAAGACCACCTTCTACCATTGATCAATGGGGTATCTTGTCAAGACTCCTCCAAGATCACTTGATCACTCTTACTCCTAGAACTCGTAAGAAATGCTATTACAAGACTTCATTTTGCGCATATCATAGAGTTCATGTTCATTCAACTAATGAATGTAAAGCTTTGAGTTGTAAAATCCTACATTTTTAGGAGTTTGTTACACTTTCCTCTGTGGGGGTACATAATTCCCCTAATTGATACCAATTTTAACTCTCGCCTACATTTAATCAATTATTTTGGCTCACCTTTTTCCTACGCTCAGTGGGTGCAAGGGGTTCAATAGCCTTGTCCTTGTACGTCACTTGTGGTCATCACCTTTGGCTAGTCGTTAACCTATCATGAATAAATAAGAGCAAGCTTGGGATGTGGACGAGATGCTTTAATTTGGCTCGCATGTGACACAGTACCATTTTCATGACGTAGCTTATCAGAAACATATGACTTGGCATAGGTCTTTTCGAGTAAGCTCTCATGTCCTCTTCTTCTACTTTAAAGAAATTTCTCGTAGTACTGGTGTTCGTAAATGCTTTAAAGTGGGGGCATACATAACCACTCACATTTCATTGTGTGATTTTCTTTTTTTTGTGATTCCCTTTGTTGGAAACACTAGGCACAATGTTGCCTAGGATGAGACGTTGCAGTTTTCCTCTCTTGGAAACAAGACGAGACCATTTGCACTTATCCTCTCTTGGAGATATTTGGCATGATGTTCCCTAAGGTGAGACATTGCACGAACTAAGAAAATTTCCTTTGAACATTCCTTACACTATTTTGCTTTTACAATGTCTATGAGTGTCAAGCATATGAAGTTTTGCTTACTTCATAGAGCTCGAAACGCATTCAACATCATCTTCCTTGTGGCACCTTGTTAAAGCTATCAGGAGGTATAACATTGATATGGTTGATCAGGAAGCCCATTCAGTGGCACAACTTTCCCCATAGCCACCTATGTGTTTGTGAGTGCATACCAACTAGTGTATATTTCTCACCTTTTGGGATTTCTCACCCAATGGACAACCAAGAGTTCCGTCTCCCTAGAGTGATTATGCATTTTCTTTTGGACAAACAACCTAGATCTAATCCACAACTAGTTGGACAAATGATTGAAGCTTTATCCACCTTTTCCTTTTCATCTTTCTCTTCTTCCTAGTTCTTGCCATTGCATGATTTTGTATCTTGATGGTTTGACTTAGGATCTTAGATCTTGGGGGCTTGGCTACCTTCTTTATCTTTTTCATTCTTTTTCATTCGCATTTGTACACTCGGATCTCTCTTTAATGTCTACTTTAGTGTGATTTTGAAGCAAGTTCATCCTCTCACTAAAATGGGGGCTAAATGTGGAATAGAAAA
>VDFB02012670.1:0-17791 GCA_007258455.2 Sequoia sempervirens
CTGTGGTAAGAGAGATTTTCTTCCTTGTGCCCTTCCTCAACATCATGTAACACAATATCTGTCTCAGGCACATACCCCACTTCCTTGATCTTTCCAGCCAATCTACCCAATGTTTCATAGATCTCCTGTGTTTGTGGATGTGATCGATCTCCGGCTATAAAAGCGTGCACCCTGTTCTTGATCTCTATCCAACTCCAGCCTGGTTTCTTCGCTATCCCCCTTTCTTTCATCATTTTTCTCACTTTTGCCACATCATCCCACTTTCCATTTGCAGCATATATATTTGACAGCAAGACATAAGTCGCTTCACATTGTGGGTTCAGCTCAATAAGGCATCCTGCTGCTCGCATTCCGAGTTGCATATTCTTGTGGAGTTTGCAGGCACCAAGCAATGCCTCCCACACACCAGTATCTGGTTCAAATGGCATGCTGCTTATAAGCTCTTCCGCCTTACCAAGTTGCCCAGCACGGCCAAGAAGGTCAACCATACAAGTGTAATGGTCTGCTTCTGGTTTGATGGAATGAACTCGGCTCATCGTAATGAAATGACGCCAACCTTCTTCCACCAAACCTGTATGGCTGCATGCGCAGAGAACACCAATAAAGGTGATATGGTTTGGAACCGTGCCTATCCTTTCCATCTGTTCAAAAAGATGGAGGGCTTCTTTCCCAAACCCATTCTGGGCACATCCTGCAATTATTGCATTCCATGAAACAGTATCTTTTTCTGGCATGCTTTTAAATATTTGTTGGGCATCTTCTATGCTTCCACATTTTGCATACATAGTAATAACAGCATTATTTACAGACACATACAAATCACTTCCAGTTTGGATGATATGTCCATGAACCTGCTTTCCATGTTCCAAAATTGACAGGCTGGCGCAAGCACTTAGAATGCTGCCAAAAGTGAATTGATCTGGTTTGCTGCTTTCTAGTTTCATTTGGCTGAAAAGGTTCAAGGCCTGCTCACTGTGGCCATGCTGAGCATACCCTGCAATCATTGCAGTCCATGAGATTAAACTTCGTGTGGGCATTTCATGGAAAAGTTGCTCAGCATCCTCTAATCTATCATGTTTGACATATCCAGTAATCATTGTGTTCCATGAAACTACATTCCGATCAGGCATCGTTTGAAAAAAACAGTTTGCATCCTCTATTTGTTTGCAATTAGCGTAAAAGCCAACAATTGCATTGCCCATAGGTACATATTGTTCAAAGCCACTTTTGATAACATGAGCATGGACTTGCTTGCCATGTTCCAAAGATTCACAGCTAGTACATGCGCTTAAAAGGCTCACAAAAGTAATGCAATCTGGCATCATTCCTTTCCTCTGCATTATCCGAAACAAATCCAGAGCCTCTTCCCCATACCCATGTTGAGCATATCCTGCAAGCATTGCATTCCAAGAAACAATATTCTGTTCCGGCATTATATCAAACATTTCGCGTGCATAGTCAACGTTTCCACATTGAACATGCGCCGTAATCATAGTTACCCATGACAACACAGCCCGCACAGGCATTTTCTCAAAAACTTGGCAAGCTTCCTCAATGTTATAGCATTTGCCATACATTGCCACAAGTGCATTGCTCACAGGCAAAAAAGTTTCAAACCCGAGTCTAATTATAATACCATGTATTTTCTTACCCTGTTCCAGAGTTTGAAGGCTTGAGCACGCGCTCAGAATGCTGGTGAATGTGAAATGGTCTGGCCTAATACCAGTGTGCCGCATACAACCGAACAAATTCAGAGCCTCTTCATTAACCCCGTGCTCAACATATCCAGCTACAATCGCATTCCAGGAAACCACATCACGTTCAGGCATTTTGTCAAACAATTGGCGTGCCAACTGCAGGTTGCAATCCTTGATATAACCACCAAGCATAGCAGTCCAGGAGAATATATCTCGTTCAGGCATTTTGTCAAACACTTGGCGTGCATCTGTTATACTTCCAGATTTGGAATACATTTCAAGAAGTCTGTTCCAGAGGAACGTACGTGGCTGAAAACTACATTTGATCATATGGGTATGGATTCTCTTGCCATCTGACAGAGCTTGCATGTCGATACATCCCTGCAACAGACGTGCATATATATTGGGAAGGTTTCCACTCGCAGGATGCTCAATGTACAAGCTTTGCAAGGCCTCTTTTAAGCGTCCTTCCTGACAGAGTCCAGCAATATGGTTATCAAAGGGGTTTGATCCATGTCCATGTTCTACTGAAAGGAGTTCACTATAAGGTTTAGCAAAGAAGTGCAACTGTGTGTGCTTCCATGGCTGAAAACCAACAATCCTTGCAACCGTGAATTTGAACATTTGATTGTAATTCTCAGCAGTCCTCTTAAGACCATTGTTGTATGTTATAAAATCGATTGCAGATACAAACTCGTTAATAGCTCTTTTTTTAAGGTTTTAATGTCCACAAGCGCCCAAGGTTAACATTCGTGGATGGCCAGTGGTTCAAGTCTCTTCACTGATCCAGCCATAACCTAGACTGGACTCTTAATTTAGTTGTATTTCAGTATACATTTAATTAACTCAATAACTTATTATTGATTCTATAAATACAAATTTAAAATGATGTATTTCAGTATACATTTAATTAACTGAATAACTTATTATTGATTCTATAAATACAAATTTAAAATGATTGATTAAAAATAAGAGAAAAGTTAAATATTTAGGGAGTCACTAATTTCACAAATAATTCCTAAATAAGTTGAGCGATTTGGATGGGAACTTGTCCTAAGAGGACGAGAGATCTTGTATATAATGTTTAATAATCAATTTAAAAATCTAATAGATAAACAAAATCATGTATATGTAAATTCTATATTGAAGGAAAGTGTGTTTAAATTAATAAGGCTATCTTCCATAAATTTCATTTTAGACAAAGCATCTAAAATTGAAATGGCTCTCAAATTTAAGATCTTAGTCATAAAATTTGTAGAGTATAATCTTTTTGCAAAAGGTTGTGATCTAACTCTACTTAAAGCTCAAACAAACAACCATGAATTGAGTAAAAAAGACTTTTAGATGACAACAACAAAAAGAACTTAAGATAGTCTAAAATGATTGTGATTATTGAAATGAAGCAAAGTATGTGGAAATGTTTTGAGGAGAGTATTGTGGAAATTTCAATCTTTTAACAATTATAGAAAGAAAAACACATATAAATAGAAAATAAATAATAAATATCATGTGTACATATGAAAAACCCTTTAGGGAGAAAAACTCCACTCCAAAACAATTCAATTTATTATTCAATAAATCATGATTAAAAATACTTACAACCAATCAGAGATCAAGAAAAATTCTTATAACATACCAATATCTATAAAACTCTACACTCAACCTCCATCTCACACACCTAATATATAGAAGATAGAAAACCTGAAACTATCAAATGGTAATTAGAAACCCATGAGCTAAAACCATCCAAAGTGGCATCCAAATTATCCTCAATCAAACATGTCTTATGATGTGTCATAATATACATCATAAACTGTCAAGTAAACAGGGGTAACTCCCCTTTACAAGTTTTTATGCATCCAACAACTTTTTACATTTTCTATACAAACTTTTGGAGGCCATAACTTTTGATCTAGTGCACCGATCAAGCTTGTTTTTTTAAATTGAAATACTCAAAGAGATCTATAAATTGGCTATGTAACATGAACCCCCATAGGTGGTGTTGAGCAGCTAGGAATTTTAATTTTTTAGCCAAAAACTAACCCTATAGCACAAAAATTGAGTTATAATCTTAACATTAAGAGCAAGGTTGAAACACCTTTCCCAACAATTAACTTAAATTTAACTTCATTTAATACTGATAAGAACAATAAATTGAGCCAAACAAAAAGAAACACAAAAACTTTGTCTTAGGATAGGATAAAACCTAAATGTGACTCTCTTGAAGGTAAAAATAATAGTGGAAAAGATTGGTGTGAAAGGATTTTTCCAAATTCTCTTTGCTATCAACAAAACAAATGGTTTTTATATACATGATTTATCCAAAAATGTAGATTGAATGGAGATATATCAATTTGTATTCAAGATTAGAACCATGATAGTAGAATCATGTCAAAGTCAAGATGAGATGCTAATATGTTTTGAGACAAGGGATAATAATTTTATAGTAAATACTCTCCTTTATTTTGGTTCAAATGAGTTAAAATGTCTTCTTAACAAAAAAATATTCCATGTATCTTGGATTCTTCTCATAGTTTGAATTCAAGTGGGCTAGTGAAGCATATTTAGATTGTGTAGTTCCTTTGTTGGGCCATATGCTTTATCTATAACCTTCAAAAACATGACAACAAAGTTTATTTGATTCAAGTGGCAGTTCAAAGAAATATTTTCATATGGTAATTGAGATAATAGTAAGGTGGTCTATTAGAAGCGTAAACGTGTCATTAATCTCAAAATAGATAAGTTAAAAATGTATTATAATTATGAGAATGCG
This sequence comes from Sequoia sempervirens, assembly GCA_007258455.2. Taxonomy (NCBI): domain Eukaryota; kingdom Viridiplantae; phylum Streptophyta; class Pinopsida; order Cupressales; family Cupressaceae; genus Sequoia; species Sequoia sempervirens. Next base: position 4,471 of record VDFB02012670.1, read on the forward strand.
TAAGAAACAAGTGACATATAATGGCTTGTACTTGACTCAAGATGTTTAGGAATATAAATAGTATTGTAATATAAAAAATAGAGCTATGTTTCATTCTCATAGTTGAGATAAATGTGCAATTGTACTTGTGCTCATCTTTTATACATTAGTCAAAAAAATACTTAAGTACTTCATATTATAATCAATATATTCATAAGATAATCCAATAGTTAATAAATAGCTTGTCTTGGATTCCACTATCTATACATTGACTCCTACTCATTAAAATCAAAGGGAAAGCCAAGCTAAAGTTTGTTTAAAGAAAATGGAGAGTAATGCTTTTATTTTTTAATTTGCTAGTAATTAATTATTTAGAAATGGAACATCTAATATAGCAATTCAAGGAAAAATAAATTAAAAAATGATAATAATAATAATAATAAAAACATGAGCTTAATTTCTTATATCAAAAGGCAATTTATTGATTGAAAGTTAAATGATATAATAATTAAATTATGAATGCATATTTGTCAAGAAAACCTAGATGCAAGTCCTACTTTATTGCTAGTTTAGAAATCAACCTCCCAATCATGTACACCTATGACTAAAAAATACCCCCAAAAAATAAAGGTATTCCCTAGAATGATTTACTTCAATAAAGATTATTTACACATAGTTGACTAATTGCTAAATTAACTTGGAAATCATCATATAACAAGACAGAGAACTACTTGTACTAAATCCCTCAATTCCTATATCTAATTTTGGATATATTGAAGATAGAATTAGATAAAAGTGAAAGAGATTTGGATGAATATTAAAGCAGGAAGTAAAAAATTGGTGTGACACACTTTGAAAATAATATTTTTGGAATTGTTTAGATTATTTATTATGCCACATATTGATACAATTACTTTCATTATGAATGAATTGAAATTTATTATTAAAAAATTGTATTAAACAATATTTGATTGGTTAAAAAGCATATAAATTGATTGAAATTTTATTAAGCTTGAACATAGTAGTTACTGTTACAAAAATATACAAATAAAAATTTAATAATTCCTAAACAAAAATATACAAATAAAATTTTAATAATTCCTAAATTTCTTTTAAAAACTGTATCCAAAAAGAAATATGTGTGCAAATACTTTAACTCCTTTTATTAGATGATATCAATATTTCTTCAATTTCAAATAATTGTGCTATTACCATAGCCATTATATTTCAAATAAGTGGATTTAGTAAACCATACTATATGGGATTAAACAAAACTATTGCAAGCAAATTGACCTTTAAAAAGAGACAAAAATGGTTATTATAGATTTACAAGTTACACAAGAATCAAGCAGAGGAATGAAGGAAAAATGGATTTCTCTAATAGGTTGTAGCAAGTACTCATGAAATGAAGTGTTCCCAAATATGCTTATAGTTGGAATTTTGAATGCATTGTTCTCATTTTTTATGGTCTTCACTCAAAAACTATTTATTTTGAAATAATGTATTGAGTCTTCTTCAAACCTTTATCATGTAAAATCATATTTCCGATCAAAATTATAGGCTTAATATTTTGTCATTACTAGTTTGAGTTATACCATTTTCAAAGTGAATTAAGTGTGTTTCTATTGAGATCAAATTTATCACACTAAGTTCAATGAAGTGTTTCATTTGTTCAAATTTGAAATCAGGTGTAATCATGAAAGTTGGTGAAATTCACAAAAATAATTAAATTTTAAAATCAATGTAAGTTGGTGCAAATTCCTTTAGTGGCAATGTTTCTAGGGGTATTTTAACCAATGTGGCCAGTTTTTGAGTAATGAAACCTCATGGATTGTGAGATATTAATGCTTTTATTTTTCACGTGTGGAATTACAAAAACAATTAAATATGTGTTTCAAAAGAGCTGGAAAATTTTTATTCATTGGGTTTCATCATATTAAATTATTTTGGACAATCTGGAAAGAAATTGGCCAAAATTATGAAGCCAGTCAAAATTTATTGTAAATTATTTGTCGACAAGCTTGCAAGGCTATTTGGTTTCTAGGTTGATGTGTTGATGGCTTTCCACATTTTTGTGAATTATAAATAATTTGGACTATAAAATATTGGTTACGTTAGTACTTAATCATAGTGGATGTTTGAAATATGGAGGCACAATTTAAAATCTCAACGTTCAAAATTGAATAATTACTTATTTTAATACAATAAGTAGTTAATGGAGAATAAAGTGGGAAAATAAAAGAAATAAAATAGAAATAAGTTGTGAAAACTCACAACTTGAATTCAAAATTAAAAAGTAAGGTTGTGAATTTTCACAACCCACGTTAACCCAAAAATGGATTGTGAAAATTCACAACCCAAATCCTTAACTTAGAAAATTAGGGTGTGGATTTTCACAACCCGTTTTCAATTATTTTCCTCCCACTTAAAGGTAGGGTTATTAATTGATTTAACAAAAAAACTATTAATATCTCATGAAGATAAAGAGTTAGAGGCATGCTTTCCTATTTTCCACATCAAATATGAAGTGATGGGTAAGTTAAAATTGTAGTCACATGACCCATGCATATACAGTTCACAATTTTGAGGCATGCACAAGGTGGTGTAATTAGTCAATATCTCAAAGAATGTTGAAGGAGCTACCATGATCTAGAAACCGCACCATATCTCCAAATCTGCAAGTCAAATGCTCTGGGATAAAGTTTTTAAAGTGACAGATCTCATATGGAAGGCATATGAATGGTCAAATACAAGTTGTTCCAAATGGATCGGCTTAACCAACACACTCTAAGCATTTGACTGCTTAGGTTGTTGGTGTAGGTTTTTATTTTCCTAGTGGATTAATTTATTTTTCCTCAGTCCTAGTGTGAGGAATAACTAATATTACTTTGGGTTGATTTTATCTTTTTATATTTAATGTTGTTGGACATGGTTGATGTTTAGTTTCTGCAAAAATAAATATTTTTAATTATTGTGTTAGATCATATATTAGTAGGAATTAATACTTATATTTAATGTTTTGATTATAAATTTTCAAGTGTACTAATGTTTTAATAAGGTGTTGCGGGTGGGTAGCCCAAGTTCCTTAAATTTTGGAGACAAAGCCCAAATACTAAATGTATATTATTGATTTTAATTTGGTCAAGGGAGTTTAGTGTTGAAAATATAATTTATTTTTTATGTGCATTTATTTGTGAAGGGGAAATGTGTTTTCATTTGGCTATCCTTTTATTTGAATAATATATTGAAGAAATTGAAGAGTTGAGAGTTATTTTATTTTCAAAAGGAAATTCGAATGGTTGGGGGAAAAGAGGAAATGAAAGATTTTTCTCTTTATTTATTTATTGTTTACTTCTGGGAGGATGAAGGGGGATGGGTGGAATGAATTGGTTGTAAAATGGTAAATTTGGACAGGTTGTTTGGGCTGATCCTAACTTGGACAGCCAAGGTATGCTTGGATTATATTGGTAAATTTTGTGTCATTTTTGAATTCTTGATAGTTCTTAATTGTATTGGTGGTTTTTGTGTTGTTAATGAATTCTTGATAGATGTTTGTTATTATTTATGTAATAGAGGGTTTGGGTGTGTATAAGGAACCGATCTCGCCTAAGGGCTGAGAGCCTCCTTCATTTGGGGTTGAGGAGGGCATGGAGTTTCTCTTGGGGATGGTTGAACAAATATAAAAAAATGGAATTGTGAATGATATTGGAAAGTCATGAATGGCAGATGGTTTATTGTAATGAATGGAGGTGGGCTGGATGATGGTGGTAGTGTGTGGAGATGGTTGGATGGATGGTAGTGGTGGTAGTGGTGGTGTATGGAGATTTTTGGATGGATGGTGGTGGTTAGGTGTGGAGATTGTTGGATGGGTGGTGGTGATTGTGTGTTGAGAATGAAGTTGTATATGGAGTTGATTGTTTTGTGTCCCAAGATGTAAGGGAATCTCCCTTCTCCCCCTTTACAAGAATTTGGTGAACGAATTCATTATGTGTGAGTCGTTGTTAATGTCTATTAAATGATTTCAAATATGTAATAAGGCACTAGGTTTTGTCTCCCACTCGTGGGTGGACTTTTCAGTCCTATGGTTGGGTGAGGAGCAGGATTGGGCTGCTCTATTTTGTGTTGTAAGTTTTAGAGAATGATCTAGAAATTATGGAGAAAGCTAAATGTGAGAGATTCCTTTGATTTGTTGATTTTCAATATGAATGTTTAACTCGGTTGAATGTTGCAGATTGAGCAAAGTACTTGATAGAAAGCCAAGAAAATCTTATAGGGATCAGGCGATATATTTCAAGTAAAATATTCATGTTTATTTTATTGGTAATATTTTAATGTGCAATTGTTACAGGTTCACACAAGAAAAACACAATGATTATGATTGAGAAGAAAACAATCTTGTACTGTGGTTCCATTAAAGATTGGAGTTATGATAAGTTGTGAATCCCAATTCTTGATGAAGAATTATACAGTTAGCATTGTCAATCAGTTTTGTGGTCTCATGGTTATACATTTTTCAAAAAAAATCTTTTGTAAATAGACTTTTTCTCTGTTGCACAACCGTCTCACATCTTTCTCTTTTTAATATCAATCCTAACTCACCTAAAGTTGTAATTGCTCATTAAAACTTTATTAAGGTTACTCAGGAACAAATCATTATTGTATTTTTGTCACATTAACAACAGTGTTTACTTTAACGAGGACCAAGGTATTTCGAAAAGGACCCATGCCAATCTCAAAAGGAAAGCGCCTCCCACTACATAGATGGTTCAGATCTTAAAGACAGGGGGTTCAAGATATGAACGAGCTAGAAGCTGAGACTGCAGATTTATTAAAGACACAAATTTAGTTGCTGCTGACTTTTTGTCTTTTTTTTGGTTTTGTGGCCTTCGCTGGCATTTTTGGTGGTTATGGTCTTTTACTGTTGTTATTTTTACAACCTTTCCGACTTTGGTGTCTTTAATGATTCTATCTTTATTTTGTAAACTTTGTGGTTTGAGTCCCTCTAAAACCCATTTTTTCTCTTTCAAAAACAGTGTCTACTTTAAAGAAAGGAAAATTTATCATTTTTGTTGAAGGTTTCCCAAGTCTATTATTGTGGTAGCGTCTTCCTCGAGAAAGCATTAACCCTTGCTAGTGTAGCCATCTCAATCCACCTTAGTATCTCGCCCATTGATCCTCTATTGATCAAAGTTTTTTTAATACTAAATTGATATGAGGAATCCATTGAGTCATGACCATTTATCTGCACCACTCCACTTCTTCAATGCCAGATGGCTCATCGAAATAAATACCTTCCTTTCCTAACCTCATAGCTTCCGTATAGTCGAGATGTTTTATAGATGAGCAATAATTATTAAGCCTCAAAGCGGATGATCATGATCGAAGTATTAATGTGATGTTGACAGGTGATCCTTTCTCCAGCTTCGATGCTTCCACGTGTGCCATCCTCTGGTATGTTACCGTTATTCTTCCATTACTTCGTTCTAAATGCGCAGCAACAGGTATGAGAACAAATCAGATTTGAAAGTGAGGTTTCCTTACTTATCTTTTGTATGATTTAAACTCTGGTGTTCCTATTTAGACTGAAAGCTTTGTTTATTAATCGAAATATGTTTCCTTTTTGGGAATTCACGTTTTTTCCTTCTATCTTGAAATTGCTAGTTAGTAGGCTATAGTTCAATGTCGATTAAACATGCTGAAAAATTAGTTCAAATCTTATCATTATCCTTTTATTATCAATTGGAGAAACTTTCCTGTCCCATGTGTGACAAACTACAATCTAGTAATTTTTCTTTTCCAAAGGTGTTGTCGTTCCGTTAGATCTTCTTTGTAGCAGCTTCTCTTGGTATATGTTAACCTTGGCAAATCTTAGTATTTTCATACTCAATACTTCCTTAGCGCGCCCCAGCACAAGATTCTTGTATTTAGTATTATCGTGTGCTAGAGTTATTGCCTCTTGTTTCACGCGATTGCAGCTGGATTGTTATTTTATTATTATTCATCTAAATAATCGACCAAAGTTGAAATCTTGTAAGCATAAATTAAAAAGAAAAGTCTCTTGCAATAACGTTTTGGTAGAATGAATGAATGAAAGATTTTAATGACGTCCACGAGACTAAACAGCCTATGGGACCGAGACACTCAACAACTTAGTTTGTCTCCAGACTCTTCTCCAGATCAGATCTCCTGCTATTAATTTTGACTAGGAGGCTAGCCGTCTGATTTATCTTATCCTCCTCAAATAACTGCTGCATATTGCCTTCGGTATATTATTGTCTCTGTGTCTTTGTTGCAGTTTAATCATCCTTCCCTTTTATTTGCCAGATCTTTAATATGGTTAGTCACTTGTTACTTTTATTTTGATTGTGTATTATTTTGTAATTGTCTCTCCACTTACAATGATTCTTGACTTATATTTGTGCTCTAGTTGATGTCGTTTTGTCACTTGCTTGATAAGTATAGATCTTTTATTAAAATAGTAATATTTATGGATTTAAGTTTCAGCTATGTAAATATGAAGTATAATATTTATAAATGAAAACCATAGTAATAATTGTTAAATGCAATTTTCTTGCAAGTACATTTTGATTATTTTTAATAATTAGTTTAAGAGAATAAAATAGGTCAAGGACTTAGTATGAAGTTAGGAACCCTCTAACAAGCTATATTTTTAGTAAATTTTACACATTAATACTAGTAATCATGTTGTCAATTAGTATTTTAATATTAACTATGTGATTGCTCTTTAACTGCACTATCGCATTTGTAAGTGGTAATCATTCTCTTAGAGACATTGGAATAATTATTTAGATTAACCTTACTACGATTAGAATTTATGTTAACATTATTATTACCTTATTGTAACTTAAATTACAAGATTGTAAACGGAAACTTCTAATTTGTGAAACAAACATCATCTTTTTATTTGTATCGTTAAGAGATTTAGTATTTATTTAAAGAATTAAATCTTTAATTTTATTTTATATAATTAAATTTGGTTGTTTAGTTACACCTAGGTTTTTTCTACACTTTTTATTAAGCTTGCTTAGGATAATAAAGTGAGTTTATCATTTAATAACTAGGAGATAAGTGATGTGGTGTCCCCTTCCTTAAAGGGTGGACCACTTTCCACTTTTGATGGCATTCCCCACTTTTGGTGGTTAATTCTTATTGGTTGGATTCGTCACCTCCATCATCTCCTTGGTTCTATATAAACTCACTACCTAGCTTGTATTTTCATATTCTAGTATTCTCTTGCATTGTTGCATACTTTGGAATACATGTACTTTGATGCATGCAATCATTATTTTGTAGATGTTCTTTGAGATCTTAATACAATATTCTCACCTTGACATTTGTACATCTCTTGGAATCTCGAATCTATAATTGTGTTATTTCATTTATAATTTTATAGTTTACCTCTCTTATAGAAAGATCTTGGTTATTCAATCTACCTTAGATTTCTAACATAGGTGGTCGGGTTGAATGTGGGCCCCTTTTACTCTGTACCTTTCTCGTTTTCATGGATCAATTTTGTATTTGATGTTTTCATTCCCATTTATGTTGGCATCTACTGTTTGCAAGGATTTTATTTTTTCATTTCCATCATTCTGCTACCGTGTGAGCTATAAGTGTTGCAGAATCCACCACTATGTCTTAAAGATTTCTTCGACAACTACCAAAGTGACCATACTTTGCAGAGTATATAGAAGCAAGAGTCAGTATCCTCTCTACAAAATCCTTGCCATGTGGAAGCAAGCTCCTGAATGTTGGTCTTCTTTGTGAAACAAAAAATATGGTTTGATGCAAAGGGTTTTTAATCGGGCCACATGTGTTGGGTGAGGAAAAACAATGGAGAAGGGGATTATAAATTGAGGCTTAAGATTCTTAATATCACTGTGAAGAAAATGAAGATCTTATTGGAGCCTAAAATTTCATGCAAATTTTGGCAAAATTTAGGGCTCCCATAATGAAAAAGTTGATTGTAGAACTCATAAATACAGTTGTGAAATCTACTCCAGTGGCCCACTTTGAAAAATCACAAAACAAAGCCATTGCAATTTCATGCAAAACCACCTTGCAAGCATATTTATTTTCCATGCATGAATGTGAATGCCTGATTTCAGCTCCTTACGAATGATTTTGACAAAGTTTCAAATTATCAACTTGAAGTGTTTTGAAAAGATTGTTGTCTGCAACTTACAAAATTTGCCAAAGAGGCTAACTTTGGAGGACAATAATTATCACCTAGAAGATTGTCATGATGAATCGATTGGTGTCTCAAATTCTTCCCACCTTAATGTACTTTCACGCCAATTTTCAAAACCTCGACTCATCATTTGGTATTTTTTCAAAATCAAATCCAAATGGGTTTTGCACAAATTTTGACATTTGCACTTTCAAAAAGTTTCACAAAGGACACTTTTCCATTCAATATCTTGTGAAGGAGATGGATTTATGAAAAAGCCTTTTGCACACATGTTCATTTGACCTAAATGAACTAATATCCAGGGTGGTTGCCTCTCAAAATCACATTTGATATTTTTACAAAATGGCAAGTTGGTGAATTTCAGTTGGGTTTGACAGGAGCAAATTTCAGAAATGACTAAGTGGGAAACTTTGAACGTTAACAGTTTGCAATCCAAAAGACTTCATGCCAATCTATTTGATATCCATACCCCCCTATCATAACTAAACATGTTGGTACATTTTTTGTGGCTCAAGGAGATTGTTTGATTAGTTTTCCAAAGTGATTCTAGAGGCCATTTCACCTGTTTTGGTCATAATGCAAAATTACTCTTGAAGACATTGAAAACAATAACAAGGAAGATTGTTTTTTATGCAATAGTGAGTCTATCCAAGACAATCCAAATGCAATTTATTGTCAAAATTGCAAGGGCAAGTATCACTCTTCATTTCTTGAGCTCAAACAAACAGAATCATTAACAACCACACTATATGTGTGCCCTTTTTGTACTATTGTTGCAATTGGATCTTTATCCAATGAAGAAACACACCTGAGGATTTCTAAAAGGCATTACCCAAAAATTGATGTTTTCGTTGGAATCTTGAATGAAGAAAAAAGCTTCTCCCCATGATCTTTCAGAATCTTTGAAGTTCTCAGGATGATAGCATTTTCAATACATTATGGGGAAGAGCTCTACAGTTTTGGTCCACTTTGCCAAACTCGACATTTTATATTCAGACATTTTCGAGATGAATCAAACATAAGCATCAAAGGAGAAAATGTTTCCCATACTCATACCCATTTCCAAAATTTAGGAGGTAGAACTTGTTCATAGCACTGTTGAAAGTGTAAAACAATGGCAATCTTACATAAGAAGAACAATCAGTAATGCTCTAGTTCAAAAAGATAAGGATTTTGACTTTCTGAGTAATAGCTCATCAAATTTTTTTATCATTTTGTACATTGGTCTCTTAAGAGATATCGTTAGTGTAATGTAACTCAGACTATTCTATCATGTTTGGGTATGGAACAAGACCTTCTCTAGCATAAACCTACCCATACAGATGTTTTGGAACTGTTGGTTTGGTCACATGATGAACAGAACAAAAATTACACCACCTTGCAACTTTACACTGCATGCATCTAATGTTTTTTCCATCAACTAAAAACTTGTCACCATGGGAAAATGGATCGTAGATATGAAAAACCAAGAAATGTTATTGTAGAGGGGCCCTACGTGATCATGTACCTTCAGAAGAAAAAAAAATTCTAAGTGCCATGGTTTTCGTGTAACAGCTCGTTGAAGTTTATTGCCCTTTTGCACTTTGGTCTCTTAAGAGATATCACCGATACAATGTAGCTCGAAAGGTTCCAGCATGTTGGGGTGTGAAAAAATACCTTACCTAATGTAAACCTATACATTTGGACGTGTTGGAATTTTTAGTTTGTCTGCACGATGAACAAAAAAAAATTATACCACCTTGCAACTTTACACTACATGCATCTAATGCTTTTTCCATCGATTGAAAACTTGTGACCACGAGAAAATGGATCAGAGATATGAAAAAATGAGAGGTTATTGTAGAGGGGCCCTACGTGATCCTATACCTTTAGATGGAATTTTTCTAAGTGCTATGATTTCTAGTAACATCTCGTCAAAGTTTTTTTCCCTTTTGCACTTCAGTCTCCTAAGAGAAATCGTCGATACAATGTAGCCTAGAATGTTTCGACATGCAAGGGTGTGAAACTGTATCTTTGATCTAGTCAAAGAGTATGGAGAGAAGTGAAGGCTTTGGAAGAATGAGTATTTTAATGAAATTTATTCTGTGAACACTAATTTAAGACATTCAAATACAAAGTTTACAAATTCAAACTAGTTTTTGTAAATGAAAGCTTAAATGACTTAGTTGTTGAAGATTATGATTTGATTTACTATTGTTGATCAACTTCGCCAAAACCTAAATATAAACTTTGAAACTAAGACTAAGTAAATAGAATCACATGATTACCCTATCTTAGAGCAAAATCTTAAAAATATCAAGAAAAAAAAGAAGACAAAAAATAATACAGTTATTGCAAACGATTCATCTTTTCCTAAAAATGTGAATGTACCTTGATGCTAATCTCCTACACATTATATCATCGATGATTCTTTTTGTATTACTTTTCATGAGTACATCAGAGTGTAGATCATACTTACAACCACTAAGGGAACCACAACAAAATACAGTAAGTAAATAGACCTACCATAAATATGCATATAATGTTCCCAATATACACTGTATGTGTAAAAATGCAGTAACAAAAAAAAGAGAAACTTTATATTAAAGAGGGGCAGTAAGTCCTTCTTATGCCATATGAAATTTGGAACCATTTAACATAAGTAAAGTTGAAATGTGACAGTGAAAGGTCTAACTATGAACTGTAATATATTAATATCAATAACATGACTACAAATTCAATGTGCATACTTGCAAATTAATCCAATGAACCATCTGAGTCTGATTTACTCTTTATTATGTCAATTATTGCCTCATGGTCAGACTCATGCACTTTCCACAAGTTGTTCTTCAAAGGTCTACCCCCATATTTGATCAAAACAATATTGGATGCCACAACAAGGTTTGAGTAATGAGGAATCTTTTGATGTACATGTCAAAGTCCTGAAACAACAAAACATTAGCACTCTTATGTGGGTACTTTCTAAGCCATGTTCTAGTAACAACCACCAAGCCTGTAGCGTATTCAATGTTTTCTCTATTTGTAACTGGTGCCTCCAATTTCTTTTTGGCCTCAACACAATGAAACAAGTAATAATCTATTCCATCTTCATTGTCTTCATCTACAATAACTGCATAAACATGCCCTGAGTTGATATGTGCAACAAATTAGATGAATTTATTCAATATTACAAAAACACTACAAAGTAAGATAGCATTAGGAATTTCAAAAACTATGCAAGTAGATATATTACATGGTTGAACTAGATCTAATATGTGATCAAAGTCAATCGATGATTGCATCTGTGTTAGTTCCAATGTCGTCGGGAGTCAATATATGTCAAGTGGGATAAGAAAACTTAACCACCATTTTTCAACCCACTCCTTTGACTCACACTCATTCCAAGCTTGAATTGTACATGAAGAACAAAAGTATGCCATTTTCCATGTATGGATACTCCATGAGTTTGCATTAGAGCTTCTGAAAGAGTGTAGCTCACTTGATCTTGTCAATGTACAACAATCCTCATATTGTGCAATGTTAGTATCATCTATCAACCAAAAAATCTATGAACCAAAGACTTACCTTCATTACCTGGACCCATCAAAGCATTACACCACTCGATAATTGATTTTGCATCTGTCAACTTTGCATTTTCTTTATACTTTAACTCTTTTTCGTGTTATGGCTCTTTTGATACATGCTCCTACACCAACATGCTCCCCCTTTCCATGCCCAGTCTCACAAAAGTTCCACATATGTTCAACACCTATAATATTATGCATCTTTCTCAACCAATAGAACATCCTCGAGTCCTTGAATTGTGATGCATAATTATCTAACCATATGATATGTTGATAGAATGATATGCCACTTCTAGCCAAATCATGGTAGAACACCTGAAATCAACCTTGCATGAACTCTGTAGAATGCATGCGATCATCACTGATATAAAAATGATACTCCCTTATGATATTTCTTTCATCCTTTGTACTGTCGTTGGCATGCATAAATTGTATGTGTGCAGATATAGAAACCCGTGTGGAATTATAATACTATGATTGCACCTCACGTTGTGGTTGTAGACTATAGTTCTCTATAAAATTGATGACTGAAACAATGCTACCAAGTGGAAATGTGTCCCTGTATAACTTGAATTGTAAGTCCAACTATTGAGCTCTATGGGTATGCCTTGCATACTCATATACTATACTTTCACGAAATGTAGGCATAAACAGATACACTAGAATTTTTTGAATAACCAAATCATACATTTTTGCTTCTTAACCATCTTTTGTATTGTAGGCCATTTTTTTATACTTGCCAAATTCTACTAGTTCATTTCTAACCACATGTGTACTTTCCATATGTTCACATATTGCCATATACACTGCAAGCCACCACAACGCTGACATGTGCCATCCAAGCATAATTTCCTGTAGAATAATTGACCTTCCTCTCTTTCACATAAAATTGTTGATATGAAGTCTGTTGAAGATGTAGGTGGGGCATGTATGCCACAATCCTATAAAACATTGTTAGTATGCAAATCTAAACATATAGATCGATAAACATCAAAATGGTTAGAAAACTCAATATGTACTCTAAAACAATAAGTAGTGCGTGAGTGATTTATTTTGACATAGAAAAGCTTTAGCATTTTAAAATATCTTTGACAAATTTTAACTTGAGGATACATCTCTAGAAATTTACCAAAAACTTATTTGTCGTATCCAAAAAAATGCTTTGGATGTGGCTCATGGTGTTGACTACCAATTCTCCTTCTTACCAAATCCCTTTAATTCTGAGATACCCTTGTGTTATTCTTCCAAAAGTCTTCAATTAGTGATCTCAATGCTTCAACAATTGGTTTATCTTTTTGTGGTAGTCTCCCCGAGAATTCCCATAATTCATTGTCATCGGTGTCCTCGATTCTTTGGCACCTTCCAATGGCTCTTGATAAAGGTTTTATATTTATTCTCAATGCTTGACTTGTCTTTCTAATGAGCCGAGCTTTCTTTGTTTGATTACTTTCTATTGTTGATGTAATGACACATTGTGTGACATCACTATCTTTTGTGCGTGAGGTGTTACCCACACTCTCATATGCATTCATTAGATTCTTCATAATAGATTTTTCACTTGAAGCCTCCA